>PVKM010003305.1:0-58503 GCA_004027735.1 Carollia perspicillata
TGATCACTTTAGCAGCTTGGTTGAAGCGACTCCACTGTACACACGCCCTGGCCTGGCCCTTGTCTCGCTGGATTAGGGCGGTGCTGACCCTCTCTAGCTGAGCGATCTTACTGAGTCACTGAACTTTCTGTATCGGCACAACTTGGGTCGGCAGATGTACCTTAGAAGGTTGCTGAGGGTTAATGAATAAAATATGGAGAGGTTCTGTGTAACCTATCTTCACTCTTTCCTCAATATATTTCAGGCTATATTTTAGTATTGAAATGAATAACAGTATTTGTTTTCTCCCTTTTTTAAAAGATTTTCTTTACTTTGAGGGGGAAGGGAAAGAGAAAGGGAGAGAAACCTCAATGTGTGGTGGCCTCTCAATCGCCCCCTACTGGCCACCTGGCCCACAACCCACGCATGTGCCCTGACTGGGAATCGAATCTGTCACCTTTGGTCCACAGGCCAGTGCTGAATCCACTGAGCCACACTAGCCAGAGCTGTTTTTTTTCCCCTTTAAAAAGTTGTTATTAAATTGATGTTACATCTTTAAATTCATACTGTATTAGAATTGGAGAATCACAATAATTCTATGACATAAATTCAGAATAGGGGGTTTACTGAATCAAAGCAGGTTTATGATACTTGATATGTATATCAAAATGTCCTCTGAAAGGATTTTTGCCCGCAATATCAGGTATATGAGGGGAGGGACCCCCCAAAAATGCCCAGAACTATCTTCTGGAGGGCAAGCCCCTTGTACTACAGGCTTCCCCACTGTGTAAATGTTCTAGGAACCCATCTGCATCAGTGTACCAACTGGCGTTGTTGTGAGAGGCTGTATCCAGCCTCAGTGGATATTTTTGGAGACTCTTTAAACGCGTTTGCCCATTTCATGATGGATGATTTATGAGTGCACCTGCCTACAATGTGCTGAGTGTTCAGCAGTTTTTGTTTATATGCTTATTGGTTTTAGAGAGAGGAATGGTGGTGGGGTGGGAGAGAGAGAGAGGGAGAGAGAGAGAGAGAGAGAGAGAGAGAGAGAGAGAGAAAAACATCATTGTGAGAGCCATTTCCATTCAGTGGTTGGGGCAGAACCCTACCTTCTTTATCCACCCAATCTCTCCCTGAGTGACATTTTTCTGTTTCCCTGGATAAAAAAGTTCTCAGAGGGAAACATTTTGCTGGCATGGAAGAGGTGAAACAAAAAACAGCAGAAGCACTAAAAGGCATCAAAATCAACGAGTTCAAAAACTGTTCTGAGCGGTGGGAAAAACATCTCGATCGGTGTAGTGCATCAAATGGAGGGTACTTTGAAGGTGACTGAAGTTTAAACGTGTAAGAATAAATACACAATTTTTTATAAATAAATTCTGGGTTTTCTGGGGCCCCCCCTCGTATATGTATATATGTACACATATGTACACATGTGTATATATATTTGCTAGGTCTGGTAATATTTAATTATTGGGATTTTGAAAAGCAAATTCACAAACTTTGGACACCTTGAAATTATGTAAATCTCTGGTTGGTATTCATATTATATTCAGTAATTTGTAACAAAAGTGTTTATTTTTTTATTAAGTATAAAAAATTGAAAACATATTATATTTTAAGGCATATGTAGAACAAACTGACACATTCCTTCAGCCTCAAAAGTCATATCAAATTCCTTAAAAAAACAGACCGAGTGTCATTATTCAGTAGTGCCTCTCCCTGTTCATTTATTACTTTATTCATCAGCACATGCTGGTAAATGCCTAGAGGAAAAGCCCTGATGTGTAATATTTGCCAATTTCCATAATGCAAATACTCCCATCATGGCCAATCTCAAGGCCACTAAACATCGACTTGCAAAGAGATGCCAATAGTCACCTATCATTTGGGCGGGAAGGGCTGGATGGAGCATTCTGAAGCATTCTACTGCCAGGAAGTAGGAGACAATGGATTGTCCAGGGAAGGTCAACTGCTGAGAACGCTCACATTTTAAAGGAGCCACCAGGGATTGAGGCTGTTGAGACAGGCAGAAGTCAGAGCGTGAAGAGCCTTGAATGTCTGTTCAAGAGATTGAGTGACCATAGATTCTGACGGATGTTCAGGTAAGAGATGCTAGTGGCTCCCACCATTGTGGGAATTTGAAGGAATCCAAAAAGGAGATGATGGTGTCCCTAAGAGACCATGGTAGTGCCCATGGCATTTTGTAGATATAGAGTGAAAAGATGACAGAGACCCTAACCGCGATTATTTACATGGGATTTTGTACCCAGGTAAGAAATGAGGATGTTTATACTTAGATGGTAAACATCGAATATTGAAGTTATACAGATAAGAAATGATGATGAGTCTAACCGTGGACTGACCATGGTAATTTTGTTGATATCCAGTTAAAAGGTGATGGTGGCCTTAGCTACAGAACTGAAATTGGGATTTCTCAGGTCAGCAGGTTAGAAGCTGATGGTGTCCCTTACCACACTAGTGAACATGGCATTTCGTGGTATTCCAGGAATGATGGAAACTAACCACAAAAACAACCATGGGATGTTTTCAGGGGTCCAATAGAGAGACAGTGTTTTTCTTAATCATGCAACGGATGTTGGGATCTTACAGGTACACAGTCAAGAGATGATGGTGATCCTAACCACAGTGGTCAAGAGGGATTTCGAAGGTAACCAGGTAAGAAATGATGTATCACTAACAATGGTAGTACCAACCTATTTTATAGTTACCCAGGTTAGAGATGATGTGTCCCTAACAATGGCATTTATCTGGATAATTTTTACTAAACCTCATAGAGACCACAGGCTTCTGGAGATAGCCAGGTAAGATGCGTCACAAACCATCGTGGGGACCAAGGTACTTTGCAAGGATCTAGTCAAACACTGATGGCGAACCCAAAGTGCATATGGGACTGTGGGGGTATTGCAGCCTCTTGGCTGAGACCCTTGGGGTAAAAAGACAAATTAACAAGAGAAAAACAAGCAATTGTAAATACATTAGATTTTAATTCCGTGAAATTGTAATTATGTTACATTTTAGTTGTGTTAATTAGCACAGCCATGTGTATATAAGGGAACACCACAAAAATAGGAGACTCAAAAAGGCAGCCTGGCAATTGAGGCTTATGTACCATCCCAAGCTAAAGAAAGGGAGACAGGTCTGGGCCTCCAAAGGGGAGGAAGGCAATTCTCAGGAAGGTGACAAGAGGGAATGTATGGCAAACAGAGTTTGCCTTTTGTAGGCAGAAAAGTCCCTCAGGTGAAAAGGTGGTCTCGGGTAATTGCTCTCTTCCTGGTACCATCCCCCACTCTAATGTAAATTGCCCTTATAAAACGGCAGTTTCTGCTCTGCTTTCAGAGCTTCTCCTGTTTCTCAAAAACACCAGCTCCAAGTAATCCGCAAGCCAAAGATGCATATTTAAGGGTGGCATATGCTGCTACCCTTTAGTATCCATTAAGGAATAATGGTGACTTAAACCATGGTAATGAGCTTTTTGGGTGTCCTGGTAAGAGATGACGTGTTTCTGATTATGGCTGTCCAGTGAAGAGATGATGGTGTCTGAAACTACGGTGTTAGTCTCCGAGTTCTCCAAGTATTCAGGTGGAGTTAGTGGTTGCCCTAGTGGAATGGACAGAGGGAAGTAGCAGGGCTCTGCATGGAAGAACATGTATCTATCCTTCATGGAAGAACATGTTGCCACCACATATGTGTTTTTTCCGATCCCAGATGGCGTCTCTAACTACAATGTTCACCTTAGAACTAAAGGATCCAGGTAGAGTTCATGGTTCCCCTAACAATATTAGTGATCCTGGGACTTTTTGAGGTCCAAAAAAACGATGTATTCCTAATCAGAGTTGCCAGACTGTGTTTTTGCAGGCTCCAATTTAGAGGTACTAGTGAAGATTATGGAATTCAGGTAAGCGATGATGTGAGCCTTAAACATAGTATAGACCATCTGATCTTCAGACATCTAAGTAAGTGTTAATGGTGTTTCTAACATTAGTATTACTATGTGTTTTGTAGGTATTCGGTTAAGAATTATGCTGTCCCAACCAATGCTAGTAAGCATTAGCTCTTATTATGTCAGAGTTTAGATATGACGTCTAGTTAACCTTAGCAATGACGGAAGGATATACATATATCTAAGTAAGATAGTCTACTTTTTCTCACCTCAGCATTAACCATGACAGTTTTAGGGGTGCTCAGTAGAGTGATAAGGGTATCTCTAAGAATGCAGTTGACCTTGCAATTCTGCCAGGAGCCAAGTAGTGCTGATGGCTCCCTAAGGATGGAGCTGACCAAGATTATTTGCCGGTATTCTGATAGAACAAGGTGTATCCTTAAACACACTTGCCACTTGTGTTTTTTGAGATTCCAGTCTGAAGACTGTGGCGTATGTAAGAGTGTTCATTAATAGAGCTTTCCAATGTGGGGGCTAAAAAAATAGTAATACTTTTCTTCTCGCCTTCTAAATTCTTCTAGGCTGTGCTAATAACCAAATTAACAGAGACAGATTAACAGGAGAAAAATCAAAGTTTAATACGTGTGCATGGAGAATTCACGCAGGCATGATATTCCATGGAAATTCCAAAGAGAGTGAGGCAAGGTTGGGTGTATATGTCATTTTGGACAAAGGAACAAAGGGGGACAAGGGCGTATTCGATTCCATAAGTGAGTGTGGGCACTTTATAGATAGTTGAGGAAGGGCAGAACACCCATGGCAGGCAAATCCTTGTGAGCAACTGAGAAACAATGGGACACAGCGGGGGTCTAGGTCACAGGCACCTGCCTGAAGCCCTCCTTGTTTACCACAGTTAATGCAAATTAGGCTAAGGTCACATCCTAAGGTTCCCTTCCTGAACCAGTTTTCTCTGTCTAAGATCTCTTGGGCGGTTAAATGTTCTTTCTGAGTCTTGTTTCTTAATAAATAGCTCAAAATCAATAACCCCCAAAGCAGTTTCAGGGTAGCAGAATATGGGTCCCGTCACCAGGTACTCAAGTAAGTGATCATATAGGCTGTACAACACTATAGACCAACTGATATTCAGATATCAGGAAATTAGGATTGAGACTCCAATACTTGTGTTCCCACGTGTCCAAGTGAGTGTTGATGTACACCTTAACCACACTGCAGACCATCGGATCCTCATATCTAGGTGGGTGATGCTCATTTGTGTATGCTTGTTTTGCCATGTGGTTTTTCTTGCAGGTGTTCAGGTAAGAGGTGATAGTGATTTATCAATGCTAGTAACCACGTTATCTTACTGTTTTATATTTTAGAAAACCATGTGATTTTAATACTGAGAACGTTGAGCAGTTTTCAGGTATGTGGGTCATTGTCACGGAGTTCTATGGCAGAGTAGCAACCGAGGGGTTTTTGCAGTTGTGCTGTCGAGAGACGACGGTGTCTCTCACGATGCTGTAGACCTTGGAGTCCAGCAAGTATCCACGTGGAGTTGATGGGTCCTTCAGTGATGGCCGTGAAGAAGGTTATATGCCAGGTGCCAGGTGGAAGAGGTGTGTTCATAGACATATTTGTCACATTGTGTTTTCGAGGTCGCAGTCAAGAGAACACAATGACTTCTTAATGATCATTAGCAGGTGTGTTGCTTGTATCCAGGTTAAGTGATGATGTGTGCCTTAGGAAGATCACAGATCATGCTACCTTCAGATACCTAGGTAAGTGATGATGGTGGCCTTCACACTTGTATTACCATGGATTTTTTTCTCAGGTATTCAGATAAGAAACGATGTTCCCACCAAATGTTAGTAAGCATTAGCCCTTGTCAATTTAGAGTTGAGATATAATGTGTGTTTAACCTAAACAGTGACTGAGGGATATGCAAAGTGAGTTGTCCTTTTATTCCACACCACAGTATTGACCGTGAACTTTTCACAGGTACTCAGTCAAGAGATAATGACATCACTAGCAACACTGTTAACCTTGAAGTTCTGCCAGGATCAAGGTAGTGTTGATTGTTATCTCAGTGATAGAAGTGATCAGGGTTATTTGCAGGTGTTCTGATAGACCAAGTTGCATTCTTAAACACATTTGTTGCATGAGTTTTTTCAGGTTCTAGTCAAGAAATCACAGTAAACCTAACAATAGTTATTAAAAGGACCTTGCCAATAACCAAATAAGTGATAAAGTGGGCTTACTACAACGTAGTCTATCTGATGTCTGTTGTCTGGGTCACCAGTTTTCAACCTTTTTCCTCTCATGGCATACACAAACGAATTGTGAAAATTCTGTAGTACACCAAAAACATATTTTTGATGATCTGACAAAAAAATAGGTATAATTGTGATTCATTCACACTGGAAAGCTATTGTTGTGCTGGCTCTTGTCATTTCTTTCTTTGACAGTCTAAGAGAAAAGAGGTCAGTGCCCCTGATTAAATAGTCCGGTATTACATGTTTTAAAAATTCTTGTGGTGCCGTGGCTGACAATGGCTGGTCTAGGTAGTTGAAGATGGTGTCCTTAAGACAGTGTTATCATGTTTTTTAAAAATAGGTGTTCCATTTAGGTCTTTGCTAGTACACACGTATGAGATGACATGATATTTATGATATCGACTCATTAGAGACCCCCTTATTTTTAGATATCTAGACCATTAATGATATCACCGAGAATCTTTTATTAATTTTGTTTTTGACATGTATGCAACTGAAGAACTAGTTTGTTTCTAACAATACTAGTAATAGACATGAGATTATTGGATGATAGTCTTATTTAGAGGTACTGTATATTTAATACTCAAAGTAATATATGGATATGCAGCTATCCAGATGATCGATCATACCGACTGTGACATTTCGCAGGTATTCCTTCATGAGAGGAAACTGTCTCTTACCAAGATTTATGTTCAGTCTGTGAGTATTCAGGTAGAGTCGTGAGGCCATGAAATGATCAAAGTGACCAAGGGAATTTGCAGCTTGACATAAAATAAGACGTGCACCAAACAAAATTTTCTGATGTGTTTTGCAGATTCCTGTCGAGATCGCAGTGAGCTTATCGATGCTGGTTATTGTGGGATGCATGTCACTTCTATTGCCAAGTTCTTAGCGCACGATACCGGGGCTACAAAGGTAAGGTCTGCCGTGCATCGAGACACGTGCAGATGTGTCTGGGTGCACCCAGAACCAATGACCTTCAGAGGCAGAGGTGAGCAAGGAGGGGATACTTAACACTTTCAGTTGCTACGATGTTGTTGCACGAGTTTAGGAACTAATCACGAGATTTTACTTTGAACATTTTACTGAGAACCATGTTTCCTACTTAGGGTTATTTGAGCATTATATATCGTGGTGTTCTCCGGGACTTCCCCCTGGTAGTATGCATCACGTTTATTCAGGCGCGTGGATAAGATATGATAGCGTCCCCTGAGAAATGTTGACTGAATCAATGCAAATATCCAGGTGGAATGTCGGATTTTATCGAAAAGCATGATGAGCCGGTTATCTGGGAGAACAAATTGTGACCTTATGGCATTTGTCCCATGTGCTTTTTCAGGGTCTTGTCAAGATCGCAGTGACTGAACAGTGGTGGCCGTGGGAACGAGAACCTAATCAGGTAGGTGGTAACGTGGGGCTGGCCAGAGTGGACGCGTCCTGGTAATCAAGGTCAGGAGGCGGTGATGCTCCTATCACTTCTCTTACCACGTTAGTACCAGAGAACACTGCTGGCTTTAAGGTCAAGGCTACTGTGGGCCTAAGCAAGCGCTGACCCCCTGACCTTCATGTACACAGATGAGCATTGCTGGGACACCTAACACTTTTTGTGGCCATAATTCGTTGCAGCGGTTCAGGTAATAACCATGAGTTTTCACTTTTGTATTTCACGTGGACCTCACATGGAATGCTTACCATTGTGTGTGGACCTTATAGCCCACTTATGAATTGTTAGACGTTTCCCACATTAGTTGCAACTCATGGCTTTTCACAAGTACAGATGAGGGTGGCTGGTGTCTGTCAACAAAGAGATTGAGTTGAATCGATTCAAGTATGAAGGTTGCAAATGTGTCTTTGTTGAGAATCTGCTGAATAGCACGTATTCTGGTAGAACCTTTTGGAACCTTAATGGCATTCGTCATACCACTGAGTCCCCTTCCTGTCCGAATCACTTAGCAGATGCACCCTTACTAGCTCACAAATTGTGTCTCCTGCTTCTCACTGTGGATTTGAGACTGTGTTGACTTCTTTTTTCAGCAACATCCGGGGCATAAAACAAATAGAAGCATTTCTATTATTCACCCACAGAAATAATTAGTTGCTGGAGGCTGCAGGACTATACACAGCGCGCCAGCCACCTAATCTATCATTATCTCAAGTGCTGCCTTCCCTGGCGCCAGGAATCCTGTTAGGACCTTCATCATCTCCTCTGTCACCCTTTGGTACTTCTAGTCATTTCTTCCCCTCAGGACTAGTTAAGACAGATGCTAATGTGTCAGTGAGGATTTGAAAATAACACTTTTCATAGCAGTGGTTTGAGCTAATGGTGTTTTTCATCTCAAAAATGTTTTACAAACATTAATTAAGCTGCTAAGCTCCCTGGTGGGTTTAGACCAAGAGAATGCTCGTGCAGAAAGTTGCTGTTTTTACCTCAAGCCACAGAAAGTCAAGGAAACAGAAAACCTGCGGGCTTCCCCCAACAGTTCTTTTCTGGAAGGAGGGTTTAACGTACCTCCAGGACCTTTGCGATGCTCAGAAGATGAAGTCTTTTGTGAGGCTTCATAAAATGGAACCCCTTCGAATACTTTATTAAATGAAGTCTGCCTTGTAAAGACCACCTGCCAAAAAGTATTTTCTGTTAGTTGTTATGAGAGGATACATCTATTGAGTTAGTGCAATAGGAAAATAGAATAAACCGCACACCTAAACCAATTCATTAAGACAATACTTAGTTCTCAATAGGAAGGGCGGGGGAAACCCTAGCAGGTGTGAGTAAGGAGGAAGGATATGAGAGAACAGGAGATCCCCAGAAGCATTCTTTCCATTTCCTCATTCTGATGCAGAAATCCAAACAAAAGCTTTAGAAGAAACACCTGGAAAAACAATATCTCCATGTCAAAATGCAGAAACACAGGCATAATGCTATGGCGACCTTCATTCATGGCCATTTTCACCTAAACTGGTGATGCTCAGTCAAGTGAAATTTTTACCCCCGCCCCGCCCCTGCCCCAGGGAACAATTGACAATATCTGGGGATGAGATATTCTTGGTTGTCACAACGGGGGGTGGGGCAGGTGGCGTGATACTGGCATCTAGTTCATGGAGGTCAGGGATGCTGCTATTAAATACCCTAAAATGCACATGACAGCTGCCATCAGAAAGAGTGGTCCACCTGCAGAATACCCACAGTTCCAAGGCTGAGGGACCTTGCTCTAAAGCATTCCCTTGTCAGAGAGGTGTTTCCAAATCCAGTTGGACTTAGTGATATGCCATTGATATGATTGACCCCAAAGCCACCCCTCCCCCAACCCCAAGCAGGTTCAACATGGTGGTCTTTCCTACTACTTGCTCCAGGATACCTTCATTAGGCCCGAGAACCCAATCTATACACAGTCCAACTCGATGTTCCTAACTGCTACACTGTTGATTTTCTCAGAAGGAACGGCCAAACCTTTATTTTGGAGTGATCCAGGCTCCTTTTAAGTAGGGAGACACACACATTTCTACCCAAATATATTGCCCAGTTTGTTTTATTTGAGTAGGATCAAAGTCAAGTGCCAGGTCAAGGAAAGGGCCCTCTGCCGAAACCCCTGCAGCACCGCACGTGAACTTGTCCGTACGGAGACTGTTGCGAAAGGGGAGGCTTTGTATTCTTCTTCTGCTCCCTTGTCACAGAATCATCCGTTGACCCACTTTCGGCATTCTGCTTAAATAGTCACGCGTTGGAGTCTAAAGACAATGCAGAAGGAGGGCACAGGGGGCAAAGACAAAAGAGATAAACTGCACGAGCACAGAACATCTCTTTTCTCATTTACAAATTTTGCTATGAAGCAAAAATAGATGGTAACTCCAGCCAAAATTACGTGCAAATTATAAAAGACCTGGGAACCACCCCTGTTTGGATGTCTCATTTCATCACAGTCAAAATGTATATGCTATTTAAAATACAGAGGCTGCTAGAACAAAATTCTGGTTTTTGAGTTAAGCAGGGAGATAAGTAATAAAATCGCTGTCTGAGACAGGAGGTAGAAGCGAGGTCAGGAATTGGGGGAGGGGAAGCAGGAAGATACCACTTCATGGTTACAGAGTCTCTGCTTGGGGTGATGAAGGCATTTTTGGAAACTCTGGATAATGGTGATGGCTGCAGAGCCACTCTAAGAATGTTCTGGCCTGATCCATGGGAAGTGTTAGGTCCCGTCTCCTATTAGAGGAGTCTCTCGTCCGCCAGTCACAGGCATAATGAGTTTCTTTGTTGTGCTTCATTGTTGGCCACCTGCAGCCTAAGGGAAGCGTGGCCTCAGAACAGAACCGGCGGGGGGTGCATCCTGAGGGCCACAGCCCGTGCTGGGAACCACTTATGTTCCAGGCGGCAGGATTTCCAGAAGGAGCTCTGACCGGTGCACTTCTGCGCTCACAATGTACCTATCACATCTAAAGCTCATAACCCCTCTTCCAAGATCTGTGTTATCTCCAGTTAACTAAAGGGAAAACTGGGCTTAAATAAACTGCCCCAAAGCGCATGACTCTTAAATGGTCAAGCCAGCTTCCAAAGTCAGATTTGAAAGACCCCAATGCCAGTGTCTTGTCTGTCTCCACTAATGTGGTAGATTAACTTATTGTTCAGTAAGTAATTACTTTCCCACCGCACCCATCTCCATGGCAGCGATTGTTCTCTGCCTGTTGACATGAACTTGGTGTGCGAGTTGTCTTGGCCATGAATGTGGGTGTAAAGGACTATGGGCCTGCTCTGAGTCCCAGCTTTGAGAGGCATCATGTGATTGTACTCAGCCCTCCCAGGTGAAGGCCGTGTCAGGAGAAGATTATAAACCAAGAATGAGAGCAGCTCAGTCAATGCCAGCCGGAAGCAGAGCACCAGACCCCGCACCCAGCCAACCTGCAGGCCGGAGAGCACAAAATAAAGGCTTATCTTTATAAGCCATTGAGGTTTGCAGTGATTCGTTTTGCAACATTGCCTTGGTGAGAATCATCGATGCATTCCATGTTGTCTTCTGTAAAGTAGTTGATGCTGCCTGGAGTAGATGGCAAAGGCTTCATGCACGAAGTGATATTTAAACAAAGTATTCTTTAAAATAATAAAATAATTCTCAATTACATTTTGGAAATAAATGCTTTATCTCTTTCCATTGTTAAAAATTTGGAAAATAATGAAAGCATTAAAAAGAAAGTCAAAGAGATTATGTCTATTAATTTTTTGGTTTATTTTTTATTTAAATATAGACGGTATAAAATCTTATACTGGTTATATTAGTTTCAGGTGTACAATGTTTGACACTACTATGTCTTACAGTGTGCTCACCCCAGCAATTCTAGTCATCATCTGTCACCATGTAAACTTATCACAATGTTATTGAATATATTTCCGTTCTACTTTTCACCAATCGCCCTACCTTCTTCCTTCTGGTGGCCATCACTTTGGTCTCCATTTGTTTGAGGCTGTTTCTATTTTGTTTGTTTTGTTTTTAGATTTTACATATAGATTAAAACCATACAATATTTGTCTTTCTCTGCCTGACTTACTTAACTTAGCAGAATGCGTTCTAGGTCCATCCATATTATCTCAAATGGCAAGATTTTATTTGTTTTTTTTTTATTGCTGCCCAATAACCCACTGAACGGACCACATCTTCTTTATTCATCTGCCGGTGGACACCTAGGTCACTTCCATATCTTGGCTATTGTAAATCATGCTGCAATGAACATAGGGGTATATATATGTTTTTGAATTAGTGTTCTCATTTTCTTTGGATAAATACCCTGAAGTGGAATTGCTGGGTTATATAATATATCTGTTTTTATTTTTTTGAGGAATCGCCATACTGTTTTCCATAGCGGGTATACCAATTTACAGTCTCACCAATAGCGCCCAAGGGTTCCTTTCTTTCCATATCCTTACCAATATATGTTATTTGTTGATTTTTTGATAATAGCCATTCTGACTGGTGTGCGTTAGTATGTCATTGTGATTTTGATTGGCATTTCCCTGATGACAGTGATGATCTGTATGTCTTCTTTGGAGAAAAGTCTTTATATTAGAATTCTTCTCCTTGTATATTACGCCTGTGTAATTATAGGGCATTGCCTTTTTCATCTAATATTATCATCATCAGTGTGTGTTCTTATAATTTTTTAAAGATTTTATTTATTTTATTTTTAGACAGACAGGAAGGGAGGGAGAAAGAAGGGGAGAAACATCAATGTGTGGTTGCCTCTCCCACACCCCCTACTGGGGACTTGACTGGGAATCAAACCAGCAACCCCTTGGTTTGCAGGCTGGCACTCAATCCATTGAGCCATACCAGCCAGGGCTGTTCTTATAATTTTAAAAATAATTTTAAAACCTTATTTTTTTGAGAGAGAGGGAGAAAAACATCAATGTGAGAGGAAACACCAATCCATTGCCTCTCATATGTGCCCTGGCCAGGGACCAAACCTATAACCTAGGCATGTGCCCTGACTGGGAATCAAATCTATGACCTTTTGGTTTATAAGACAACACTCTAACCAAGTGAGCCACACCGGACATGACATCAATATGTGTTCTTAGAGATGATCAATTATTCTTTGAAAACATAAGTTGTAATGGTTGCATAATATTCATTGCAGTACACCAGAAGAACATTGTTTCATTCATCTGTTTAAAATTATTTATTGAGTACTTACTGTGTGCTAGGCACTGTTCAAGGCACTAGGAAGGCAACTTATCAAGTAGACCAAGTCCTGATGTCTATCAATAGGTATTTATAAACAAATGGTATATCCATACAATGGAATACTACTCAGCAATAAAAAGGAACTAACTACTGATACATAGTACAACAAGAACCTCAGAAACATTATGCTAAGTGAAAGAAGACAGGCACCAAAGGCTCTACAGCGTGGGGAAAAGTAGGTTTACAGCTGCGAGTACACAAAACAGCGTTTATTCTTGTGTTATTATTTACTTATTAACCTACTTTTGCCCACCCCATCATACTACCATTGCATTTTTGTAAAAGTCTAGATAATTTGAGCAAATTTATAGTGAAGGAAGCAAACCGTCATTTGTGGGGTGAGGGGAGGCATGAAGGGGAGAAAGGAACCACAAGGGCATGAGAAACACTTTGGGGGGGATGAAAATGTTCCTTATTTTATTGTGTTCCTGGATACATACATTTGTCAAAGTTTTAAATATTTGCAATTTGTTGCATGTCAATTATACCTCAATGAAGCTGTTTTAAAAGGCATAGGGAGTAGAGTGGGGCTGAGAAAATGGAGGGTAGGCATCTGAGCAGAAGAAAAGCACACAGACATAGAGGCATGTATTTAATAAGCACACGGGACTTACCATCTAGGACTAGGCAACGTTCCAAAAGTTTTACAAGTATGACTTCATTCTATCTTCATAGCATCCCCATGAGGTAAGTACTATTAATGTCATCCCCACCTTGCAGATAAAGAGATAAAAGCACAAAGATATTAGGTAACTTGCCCAAAGTGATGAGTAATTGTCATAGCTGAGCTTTGAATCCACAACACGATAACAGGCTGCGTCCACTAAGAACATATTTGGTAATCTTCACAGCTATATTTGAAGAGCTGCATGACTGTAGCCAAAATTGAAGGGAGAAGAGAGGAAGGAGAATAACGTGGAAATGTTGGTTGGGGTAAGTTCATTTAAGTATAAGAAGTCCAGTCATTTAACATGAAGATACATTAGAAGCCGTCTGGATGGTATCTTTGGTTTGCGGGACTAATTTTCATTCATTATCCAATACTAATGATTTCCTCAGTGGAACTCATCTGAAAGCAATTTTTTCACCAGTCTTATAAAGGACTTAGTCCCCGATGCACAGACTGATCAGATAGTCTATTCTGTTCCCCAAGTAGCTTGAGAATCAGGTGACATCACTCACAAAAGGAGTCAGGTTCCCTTGCAGCGCAGCCATGAGCATTCGCTTGTCCTTATACCCACTTGGGGGATGCAAATAGGAGAAAGGCAGAAGCACAAAGCCATGCCAGAGCTGCTACTTTTGTCTGGCTTTAACACACATCACCTACAAAATCGCCTTTGCTTGCCTAAAACCCTGAGGACAATGTGGCTGGAAATTGAGCTGTTAAAGGCTAGGAACCAAAACAGCAGGCTGCCAAGGTTCTTAAAGTTTATACCAACTCCAAAATACACCTTTAGCAGCAGATGTGTTAGGGAAAAGAGCCTCAATGTCACGTGACTTCTGTTTTAAAAAAGATTTTATTGATTATGCTATTACAGTTTTCCCCCTTTGCCCCCTCCACCTGGTACCTCCATTCCCTCCAGCAATCCCCCCCTCCCAGTTCCTGTCCATGGGTCATGCATATAAGCTCTTTGGCTTCTCCATTTCCTATACTATTCTTACCCTCCCTGTGTCTGTTTTGTACCTGCCAATTTGTGCTTCTTCATCCCTGCAACTTTCCCCCCACTCTTCCGCTACCCTCTCCCTGCTGATAACCCTCCATGTGATCTCCATTTCTGTGATTCTGATCCTATTCTGCTTGTTTGCTTAGTTTGTTTTTTAGATTCAGTTGATGACAGTTGTGAGTTTGTTGCCATTGTAATGTTCATAGTTTTGATCTTCTTATTCTTAAATAAGTCCCTTTAACATTTCATATACTAAGGGCTTGGTGATGAACTCCTTCAGCTTTACCTTATCTGGGAAGCACTTTATCTGCCTTTCTATTCTAAACGATACCTTCGCTAGATAGAGTAATAATCTAAGTTGTAGGTCCTTGTTTTTCTTCACTTTGAATACTTCTTGCCAGTCCCTTCTAGCCAGCAAATTTCTTTTGAGAAATCAGCTGATAATCTTATGGGAATTCCTTTGTAGGTAACTCTGATTTTCTCTTGCTGCTTTTAAGATTCTCTCTTTATCTTTAACCTTCGGCATGTTAATTATGATGTGTCTTGATGTGGTCCTCTTTGGGTCCAACTTGCTTGGGACTCTCCGGGCTTCCTGGACTTGTATGTCAATTTCCTTCACCAAATTATGGAAGTTTTCTTTCCTTATTTTTTCAAATAGATTTCCAATTTCTTGTAGAAATGCTCTTGACCCACATCTATGGTTCATTTTCATTGTATTTGATGACTTTTATAGGAGACTTCTAAATTAATGAATATTAACGTTTCTTCATTTCCTGTCAGGGTGCTTCGGGCTCCAAGTAAAACAAACCCTGGCTCCACAAGCTTGAACAGTAAGGGTGTCTTTCATCTGATACAACACCATGTGCAGAGGTCAGGTAGTTGATAGGTAAAGACTCAGCCTCTCTGTGACTCTCCTTTTCACTATCCTGAGCACCAGTTTCATCCTCAAGCTGAGGTTTCCTTTCGGTCACTAAATGGCTGCTGGAAAACATCATGTCTAGCACCTTCTTGGGTCACATCAAGCAAGAGAGAGGAGATATAAACACTTCACTTGCACAAGCATTGTGAGTCCTTCCATTTACTGAGAACATGTGCCAAAAACACTAATGGCGAATGAGTCAGCTCGGAGCTCAGGTGGGAATAACAGAATAAAAGCAAGGTTTGTTAGGAAGCAGGAAAGGAGAAACAGACAAGAAACCAATGCTTCGCAGGGCAGCTCAACAGGAGAAAACCTAGCACCTCGTGAATTTCTATAGACCTGTGAACTGTTTAATGTTCAGATTTGTAAACCTGATACTTGGGCAGAAGTAAAATCTCCTAACACTTAGCTCTACCATCTGTTGCTGACATAACAATTTTACATAATATGAAAAATGCCAGATGGAATCTACACATTAACCATGTCCAACATGTTTTATGCATCAACATACACAGAATAAAAGAAATAGCTTTGTTCCATACACTGTTGAGCTCATAGCTATCTAGTTACAATTCTAGCCACTGGTGGACAAGGACGACCCCGGAATTTCCTAGTCACTTACATTCCTTTGGTGGTTGGAAAGCTCCATGCACTGGTGGCCTCGGATTTCTCTCCAGGACAGACCTGGAAGCTATAGTCTGTTTAGAGCTGGGGGCTGGGAAGAGGAAGGCGTACATATAGAAACCGTGTTTGCAAGGCCAATTCACAGTTTTTAGCTTAGAACTTATAATATGGTAAATAAGAATAGTATAGTTTTCTAAAGATGTTTTTATTTTTACTTTATATAGGATTGAGAAGCCCTGGCTGGTGTGGCTCAGTGGGTTGAGTGCGGGCCTGCGAACCAAAGGATCGCGGTTCGGTTCTCAGTCAGGGCACGTGCCTGGGTTGCAGGCCAGTTCCCAGCGGGGGATGCATGAGAGGCAACCATACATGGATGTTTCTCTCCCTCTCTCCTTCCCTTCCCCTCTAAAGATAAATAAATAAATAAATCTAAGAAAAAAGATTGAGAAAATATCAATATTTGCTCGTATCATTGAATGGGAAGTAAAGGAATAGCTGTTGCTTTGAAGCAAAGGTAATGGAAAATGTTCTAGGAGGAATATTTCCACCACGAACTTCCTACCACACCATGAACTGCCTACCAGCTAAAGGAACTTTGGAAAGTACAGGGAACAATGTTCCCGTGTTTATTATAAAATGCTTCAAACACATATTAACACGGAGAGTGACGTAACAGACATCTACACGCTCGAAACTCAAACGTTAACATTTTGATGTTCTCCACCTTCTCTTTCTGATGGAACCTTTTCTCTTGCTCTAGAGATTACTGCTATCTGGTATCAGTCTTGTGCATACTTCATACGACCACCATTTGTGCATGTATCCATAATAAGACTGTCGTTTTGAAAACGATGTCATAGGAAGTGTCATTCAGCAACTTACCTTTTTGTTAGTGTTGATGAGTTTTTACCCTTGTTTGTCTAGTTCTCTCTGTTGAACTGCTCTATAATATCCCATTACTGCATGTAATACAATCTACTTAGCTATTCTGCTGCTGATAAATATTTAAGCTATTTCCATTTTCCCCCATGACCACACTGCAGAGAATAATCTAGTGTGTTACTCCTTGGGCACATGTCAGAGAATTTCTCTAGGTTATAGATCCACAAAGGTAGGGTGCGAAATTCCATGCCATCATTATTTACCCAGTAACATCTATACCAACAATGTACGTAGGTAACTTTTGCTTCATTTTGCTGATCTGATGGCTGTAAAGTGGCATTTTCCTGATAAATAGGGAAATAGAGCAACTTTTTCATTTATTTGGCATTCAGGTTTCTTCTTCTGTGAATTTGTTTCTTGATTTATTTTGCCCATTGTGCGGTATTTGTCTTTTTGTGCTGAATTATAAAACTTTTACATATTTTAGATACAGACATTTGTTGATTGTATGCATTGCAAATATCTTCTTCCAGTCTATGACTTGTCTTTCAAATTTTAAGGAGCTTCATTGTTCCATTTAGGTTTATAATTTTAGTGTAGTAACATTTGTCTACTCTTTCCTTAATGAAGGGTTTTGTTTTCCTGTGCTTGTGTATGGAATCCTCCAAAGATTCAAGATTATAAAAGATTTTCCTCCAGAAGTTTTCATTTTTTTAAATATGTTGATTTGAGAAAGAGAGAAAGAGAAACATCAATTAGTTTTTCCACTTATTGATGCATTCATTGGTTGATTCTTGTATGTGCCCTGACTGGGGGATTGAACCTGCAACCTTGGGGTATTAAACAACACTGCAACCAGGTACTCAGCCAGGGCTCATGGTTTCTATTGACATTGAGAAACTCAGCCTGTTTGGAATTTATTTTTTTGAAATGTAAGATAGTGACTTAATTTTCTTTCCAAAAGGATAACTAATTTTCCCAGACTCATTCGTTGGCTAGTATATAATTTCTGCACTGATTTTAGGGTCTTATCTGTCCTGCATCAAGTATTTATATATGCTTGGGTCTGTTTTGTCCAACTCAAATACTATGCCATCAGCATTTGTACGTCTCTTTAATCTTGATATCTGGTAGAGCAATGTCTCTGGCTGTCTTAGCTACTGTGGTAGTTAATTTCATGTGTCGACTTGACTAGGCTGCAGGGTGCCCAGATTAAACATTACAGTATTTCGAAATATGTCTGTAAGGTGTTGTTTCTGGATGTGATTAGCATTTGAATGGACAAATTTGTTGCAGTAGATTGCCCTCCCCATTGTGCGTGGGTATCACCTAATCCACAGAGGGCCTAACTAGAACAAAAAGCAGAGGAAGTGAGGATTTGTTCGGGCTTCTGCCCTTGGACTTGGGTTCTGGCCATCAACTCCCCTGCTTCTGAGGACTGGAATTACACAGCACTAGCTTTCCTGGGTCTCCAGCTTGCAGACAGCAGATCATGGGACGCTCAGCTTCTGTAATCATGTGAGCCAATTCCCAATTCCTCATAATAAATGATCTTTTGTATCCCATTGGTTCTATTTCTCTAGAGAATCCTGACTATTTTGGTCTCTTTTCTGTCCTATACAAAGATCAAAGTCAGCTTATCAAATGCCATGGAATCCCTGTTGGAATTTTCATCTCAATTCCATTGCATTTATAGATAATTTGGGGACAGGTGTCATGGTCCTGATCTTGTCTATTTTTTCCATGAACCTGCTATGTCTCTGCATACAATCCGATCAGTTTCTTTTTTCCCTCCTTCAGTGCTATTTTGTAATTTTCCCCATGAAAGGTTTTTGACATCTTGCGTAAGTTTATTCTTAGGTATTTTATAGTTTTTGTGGCTATGATAAATAAGAACTTTATTCAAAAAGATTCTCTAATTAGTTATACTCTGAGTAGGAATACAAAAAATGTTAGCGTGTTGGTTTTGTATCCAGCACATTTCCAAACTTTCTGATCACTCTAAAATTTGTTTTAGATTCTCTAGAATTTAGATTCTCTATGAAGATAATAATTTTGTCTACAAGTAAGGACTGTTTTATCTCCTTTTAAAAAATTCTTAGACCTCTTGTTTCTTTGACTTATCTAGAACCTCCAATGTAAAATTGACTGATGAGCTTATTCCTTTTAATTCTGATGTTCCCATTTTATAGTTTTTAAAATGTGTTTGTGTATACATACACACAAAAAGTAGCACGTTGAAATAATGCAGCTCTTTCTAGGGGAAGTATTAAACCAGGATCCACTGACATAAGTGTTTAAAATTTATATTATGATTTAATAAGTAGCAGAGTAGACCAATTAGTTACTCTTGTAGTTGTAATCAATATGCTAACTTGGAAAAAATAATTCTGTAATATTCAGTCTTCTCATTGCATTTTATTTATTCATATTTTCTTCGAACCCTTTCAGTAAACTTTGTAACTTTCCTCACGTAGGTTCATTTTTCAAATTCAGGTTATATCTCAATATTTTGAGGTGGAATGTTGTTCCCTCAAGTCCTTATATATTTTTTGTTCATTCCTTTGGGGAGGTCAGGATAGTCGGTTACTTTTGTACACTTATCTTTAACCACTCGTTTTATTAAACTTCCATAAAGATAACCACTTTTCAGTTATTTTGGAGTTTCTCAATAAACAATGACATTATCTCCAACTAATACTTTTTGTTTTCTCACGCTGAACAACCATGTTCCTATATCTGGTCTAGAATTGCGTTACTAACAGAGTCGTGGAGAGAGCCTGGTCTACTTTCCGGTTTTAAAGAGATCCTGCCCCCTATTTGGGTTTTTCGCGCAGTAAAGCATGGAGCTGATTAAAGGACTTCATTTGTGTTTTGTCTGGATTCTCTCGGCAGCTGGTGAGCTCCTTGTGAAGACAACCCGTCCCGTGCAAACACATCTGACTCCCTGGGTCTGGTCTCCACAGCCCTTGGCACGAAGCAGGGCACCTGGTCAGGGCTAGAAAGAATCTGTCTTACGCTGGATTCTGGGGAGGCCCTAACAAATGGGGATTGCTTCTCTCTGGATGTGGCCATGTGTCTGGACGCTTCTCCTCTCCCAGAAGCCTGGAGTTTCTGCTCCAGCCCTGAGCAGACACTGAGGTTTTCCTCACATGCTGCTGCCTGTCATTGATCAGGAACAAATGGACATTATAGCAATTGCATCAGCTGGGCTCCATGTGGCAGACTGAGAAAGATTCCAAACAGAAATATTTACTTGTTATAAAATAAAATATGCAAGATCCCAATTTCCCACCAATTCTATCACCTGAAGCAAACACCATTAACCATTTCGTGGGGGACTGGACATGTATATTACATGTAAATACATGTTTTTCTATACTTTCTATGCTTTTCAGACATATTCCTGTTTGAATGTGAACCCAATATAAATATCATGTGTTTTTCAATAGCTATATAATTCTCCACTATAAGGCCATTCTATAATCATCCTTTCCCCTATCAATATATATTTTCAGGTAATTTCCTTACATCTTGAATCAACATATATTTAGAATAGATTTCTAGAAATCTAAGTATCTATTTTTAAAATTCTGTCTAATTTGAAGAGATACTTTCAGCTAGTCCTTTGCTCATGAATTTAGAGTCTGGCCTGTGAAGTGTTATGATGAGATAAATTCAGAACTTGGGAGTAAGTGCTTACAAATGTTTATCATGATGTAATATTTCCATGGTATCCAAACATGATTTTCCTTTTTATAAAAGTACTGGACTAGAAAACTTTATTATTTAATCATAACCATAATCATAATCATAATGCTAAAACAAAGAGAATATGGAAAGGGCCCACCCATTTGAAGAATGGATCAAAAGCTTTTCGTTGTGAAAATAAATATATTTTAGGAAAAGTTTCTTAAGAGATATAGGAGGGGTAAGTAAAAAAACTGGTACGGTTTTTCAAACATTATACTGGGAAAAAGTGCATGCTGTATTTAGAGACGGATGTGAGATGTGAACAGTATGATAATGTCTCTGGCATAACTCCTTGTGTCTTATCTGACGGTTCGTCTCGATTGGAGCCTAACATGCAGTCTTCATCCTTCTTATCAGGATGAAGAATAAAAGAACCTGATTCTTCACCCCAAATGGTTTGGGAGACGCCGCTCCCATGAGCAGTCAGTGAGTTTCCATTTTCTTTTCCGAATCCTTGCCACTAGTGCATAGGGTCTAGTAAAAGATTCAAATGTCTATTCACAAGTATCTATTAATCCAGGTGTCTAGTAACCAACAAGTTGGTTATTAACACACTGGTTGTTTCCATTGAACTTCCCTGATTACTGAAGATGTGTGTATATCTGTATTGGTCATATTGGGTTTCTTCTTGCTACGTATGTTCTTTATACGGTTTTTATTGGTTTGGAGATTCTTCTTTCTGGTCTTTGTGAATTGCATATGTCCATTTTTTGAGTTCCTCTATTATTTTAGAAGCATTTTTGTTACAATTCACTCAAGAATCTATGTAGTTAGAGTGTGAAGAATTGGCCTCCCCTGTAGGCTTCATTCTCATTTCTTATTGGGCATTGCAGATTTAACGAACAGGTACAGGTTCTTGTATAGTTTCTTTTCTCGGGACTGTCATATTGGTGACAACAGTTTTTACGGGAAGGCAATTTCCTTTTTCTTTCTCTGTACCTCTTCTCTTGCATTGTGTCATCACAGTAGTAGCATATTTGCTGGACACGTCCCTGTGGACAATTTGTTTCCCTTGGTAGCGCACATCGTGGTCCCTAGTCTGTTGATCCATCCCCATAGTCTGTGTGATGGTCCCCCCAAAATTGAAAATGTAAAATTCCTGTTTATTAAGTAGAGATTATTTGGGATCCCCGTGGGGTCAGTCTCTGATATCAGGACTGTCGATTCTCACAAACAATGCCTCAGAGGCTTCCAGATCTGACTGGTTGCTATTCTCTGCCCATGAGTCGTTTCCACTCACCATTTCATATCCTTTCCCGAAAGCCAAACAGCAGGTCAACGGAAGTCCTGAAATCGAGCCATCCGGGGGTGTTGAAGCGCAGATGATCGCGCACAGCGCCGGGAAGCTGAGCGTGCGCGTCAGGGCCGTGGCTGCTCACAGATTTGTAAACAACTGCGGGGCGGTGAGCAGACAGGGGGCAAACACACGCATGGAAGCCAAGGAAGAGCTTCCAGTGATCCCATGTCAGCGCGAACAGCTGGGGGACGAGGCTTGCTGACACCGCCTGCTGGCGCACAGCTGTCAGGGAAGTGGGGAGCCAAGTGTCACGGCCACAGGCAGTGCCAGCCCAACAGGTGAAAGCCAGGACAGAGAAGAGCCTGGAAACTCTGAAGCACGATTGGGTCGTGTCCTGGGATGTGCAGTCATGCTCCAGGCCCCAAATGAAATGCTAGCAACTATTTGTCTGTACTAAAAAAACCTCTTTCCATGTGTTGTAAGTAATTAAGATTTAGGGTCTTGAGCCACCCTGGCCTGAGTTCTGGGATTACCAGGGGTCGAAATGTCCCATATGTCTTGACTGCATGTTAGGCTCCAATCGAGATGAACTGTCAGATAAGATACAAGGAGTTATGCCAGGGACAGAGAGGACAAGCATCGACCCAGGGCCAAACCAGCATGGCAGAGGTTGAGGAAGATGCTGCCCAGGACCCGGTACTGGTGAACCGTAACGTGGCAGTCACCTGGCAAGTCTGGAGGTCATATTGAAAAGGTGCGACAGAAAAAAAGTGACTCAAGAGCTAGAGTGTCATGTACTCTGCCCACAGGCTTGTTTTCAGAGGCCCAAAGTCCTATCATGATGGACAAATCTTCGTGTCTTCAGTGTGTGTGCTCATTTATGAGCACAGTGTCTGGGGAATAAGGCGTGCTCTTTTGATTTATGGGGCTTGTGATTAAGTTGGACATAAAATGGCAAGCCGTTTTGATAAGTTTCTGCTTGTTTATTTAATAAAAATGCTCAGCATTGGCAAGGGAGCAGAGACAAAGATGCCCTCGTGTACGATCTGCGGGAAGGTAAACTGAGGCCTTTGCACGGAGGAATGTGGTGACCAGGATCAAACATTTCAAATGCATGTCACCTTTGACCTAGCGACTCCACGCTGATGAATTTGTCTCAAGGAAATGATCGAGGGTGTGTACATCAAAGTGTAACTGCGAATATGTTTGATGCTGCATAATGACCAGGCAGGAAAGCACCGC
Organism: Carollia perspicillata; assembly: GCA_004027735.1. Lineage (NCBI taxonomy): Eukaryota > Metazoa > Chordata > Mammalia > Chiroptera > Phyllostomidae > Carollia > Carollia perspicillata. The sequence continues at coordinate 23,203 of PVKM010003305.1, forward strand.
AGCAGGCTTGCGTAGGCCCCACGCGTGCTCCTCAGCCCCTTGCTCTTAGTGCACCTGTGGTAGACAGTTCCAGGCATGGACCCAGACTCCTTCTCTGTCCTTGCCTCAGTGGCTCAATGCTTTTCTGCTTCAAGACTCTCTTAAACGCCATTGAAGGCCATTCTGCCCATACCAGACAGAGCAGAGAACTAAGGGATAGTTAATCAATGGACCACCCTCCATCAATGGAGAAAGAGATGGGGGAATGAATGAATGCCCCCAATTTGCCTTCCTCCAGTGAGACCACTTTGGGGACTGTTCTACGTGATTGCTGAGAAGGACTCCATGGGATTGAGCTCCAGTCGTCCACCGTGACCAACAGCTCTTTAACCCGCCTTTTGGGCTTTGCTCCTTTCCCTGACTAACTCTCCTGACTACTTCTGTTCTGCCCCCAGGGATTACCTCTCGTATAAATGGCCTGTACCGAGATCCTTAGCTCAGATCCTGCTTTCATGAAACTCACATCTGAACTTGGCCACCTACCCCAGGAACCCTATGTGGGCCCCATTCTAATCTCAACACCCCCAAATTTGCCCTGACTGGTATGGCTGAACGGGTTGGGCCTTGTCCTGCAAACTGAAAGGTTACTGGTTCAACTCCTGGTCAAGGCACATGCCTGGGTTGCAGGCTAGGTCCCTAGTTGAGGGCGCTTGAGAGGCAACTGATCAATGTTTCTCTCCCTCTCTTTCTTCTTCCCTTCCACTTTCTCTAAAAAAGAGGAAATAAAATCTGAAAAGAGTCAATCTAAACATCAAAAATCAGAGTTAGATTAACCATGGTACACTCATACAATGGAGTATTATGCAGCCATTAAAATTACCCTGGATCCAAGGAGGAAGAAAGCATATTATTATATAAATACTTGTACACGAATGCTCATAGAAGATTTGTTCGTCGTGGCCCCAAACTGGAAACAATGCAAATGTCTATCAGCATGTGAGTAGATAACAAATTGTGCTATATTTGTACAAAGGAATACTATTCAGCAGTAACAAGGACTGAACTATTGATACATGCAACAACATGAACCTCAAAGTAAGTATGCTGAGTAAAAGAACCCAAACAAAGAGAGTACATAGTATATGAGTTTATAGAAAATTCTAGAAAATTCAAACTAATCTATAGTGGCAGAAAAGAGACCAGTGGTTGCCTGGGGGCAGAAGAAGGATAGACTGTACCCTTTAAATATGTGTGTTTTATTGTGTATTAATTATATCTCATAGAGCTATCAAACATGGGAAATAATCTTGGATAAAAATAATGACATGCAAATTATTCGTATTAAATTGTTAGATTTTAAAAAAGCTAGTTCCAAATTAATATGCAAACTATGAGACTAGATACCCATACAAGTTTATAGATTAGAGTAATGATGAAAATAACAAGCTCTAAAATGTTACTAGTGTTCATCTCAGAGTCTGGGGATTATAGTGATTTTATTTGTTTTACATATCTATCTATCTTCCAATTTTGTAACAAATATACACATATATTACATCTGTAATGTTGAAAATTAATAGATAAAATAAAAGGTACACGGACAACAGTGTGTGATTACCAGAGGGAAGGGGGCCGAACACATGGTGATGGAAGATTTGACTTTGTGTGGTGGGCACACAGAGTAAGATAAAGATAATGTGTCATTGAACTGTGCACTTGAAACCTATGTAATCTTATTAACCAGTGTCACTCCAATAAATTTAATTTAAAAATATATCTAATTTTTCTAAATAAAAAAACAAACACAAGGTTTCTTAGGTTACCTGCCAGAAAAATGGTAGAAGCTAATGTTTTTCAAATTTAGTCTTTCTCTCTCTCTCTCTCTCTCTCTCTCTCTTTCTTTCTTTCCTTTAGCCTTGGGAGTGCCATGAAGGTGTCTTGGGCTTTAGCCCAGGAAGAAAATAAGGATACACAAGCCAGAGTCTTTACTTGTCTTAGTAGAGAAGCTGTTTTCATTTCAGGGATAAATTTGAATGTCTGAAGAGGGCCGGTTACTGAGGCCTGGGGCAGTTGTGGAATGCTTTATGGTGAAGACAAAAGTTTGTAGGAAAGATGAGCCTTGACTAAGCAAAGACCAGAAAGTGAGCCTTCTGGAAGAGTCTGAGGAAAGTTACTAACGAAACCTGATACCCTCTGCAGCACACCTTTTCCCGTTCTGTTGCTATTCAATTCTTCGCCCCGTCAGAGATAGACATTGCGGACTGGTCAGCCTATATGAGGTCTACACAAGATCCCTCAGGCTGTGGATCCTAAGGACTCAATAGCAGTGCAAGGGTGGTGGGGGAGGGGACGTGAAGAAGAGGCGGGACTTTATTTCCCTTCACAATTTCCATCAGATGGCCTCACCCATTTCTATGTGTACCAGTAATATTTCCTCGGGATAATATGAATTCCTTTGCCAACATAGCTCTGAGGCCCCGCCAACCCTCCAGAGAGATCACTGTTCTTATGTCCCTTCGATAGCTGCCGCAGAAAGAAGTGGACATTTGGAGAGGGCCACCTTGAGGCATTGCCCTCATGAGAAATTCTCCAAAGAGCCCTTTGAGTTGTCAAAAAGACCTCCTTGCTCTCTTTTCTCCCAGGATCCTTAGCCGCGCCCTTGAGCTTGCGTCAATAAACTCGTATAACCATTTTGGAATCAACCCAGTTGGGCACAGGGAGGCGGATGACGTGAGCCTGTTGTGAGACGTACATGAGGCAATAAGCTGGCTTTGCAGGGACTCAACCCGAAGTCCAGGAGCCAACATGTGTTCCACGAACCAAGTGGAGGGAGAAAGGGCCGTACACAGGGGTTTACTGTCTCCCTGATCCTCATAATCCGAGCTCGACACTGTGCAAAGTATTTTTGTAGCTTGAAATCTGAGTGAACTGCTTTCTTTTACGTCCGTGTCTCAAAGACACTTGAAAGTACATGACAGTCCCAGCCTTGCCAAGAAAGGAAAAAGCAGTTCATTTGTCTCCAGGCTGCAAGGCTTTCTTCAATGACAGCAGGGAAGCAGTAAATCAGGTCCAGTGGGGTCCTACCCACGGAGAGTTTGTCTCTAGAAAGTGTACTTCATGTCAAATGGTCATGGACGATCAGAGTTTAGAGGGACTTGAAACAGCGTATTCATCTGCCTGAACCTGGGCTCTATTAAAATAGGGAAACATCAGTCTAATCCACTCCTCCACTGGCAAACTCAGACGTGCTTTGGAAGATTTCAAAAGAAGCATAGCTGTGTGCTCAGGAATAAATTCCTGATTTACTTGCAGAAAATACAAAGTTCCTTTTATTCTCACTATAGAGAGAGACTGATCTTGTTAAAATCACAGTTTTAAATGTAGCATGTAGGACCAAGAAAAAGTGTCATTTGAATGCATTGGTATTTCTCAGTTTAGAAGAGAGTGAATAGTTAAATTTAGCTTTATCAAGAAAAAAAAATGCTCCACTTATCCCTGTTCAAGGAATTTCAGTAACCTTATCATAATGTTGGCGTTTACGGCTTCCCAACCTTTCACATCAAAACCCCTGTGGGAAATGACCACATACCCAGGGTACCCTGGGGTAAAGTGATGGGGCTGCATCCAGGAGACCCCTCTGGCCACCCCAAGGTATGTTTTGAGGGTGGCGGGGGACTATATATGTGCACCTGCAACCACTCAGGACAAGATGAGGCGTGATGCTGCAGGTTGGGATATGCAACTAATCAGGTGCTAGCCATCTTTTAGAGCTGCGGTTTCAACCTAGGCTGCACATTGAACTCACCTGAGGAATTTGAAAGTACTGGTCTGGGGCCTCCACCCCAGAGATCCTAATTGAATTGGTCTGGGTGGGTGGCCTGAGCACCAGGAGTTTTAAAAGCTCCCCAGGTTGTACTGAGGCACGGCCACAGTTGAGAAGCAGTGTTAGAGCGGCCCGCCCTCGTCTGTTTTTGCAAATAAAGTTCTATTGGAACATAGCCGCCCTTCCTTTACCTATTGCCTGTGGCTGCTTTCCTACAGTGACAGAGCTGAGTAGGCCAGACAGAGACCTTGTAACCTGCGACGGCCAACCTAGTCACTATCTGCTCCTTTACAGACAACGCTTGCTGAGCCTGCGAGAGAAACTTCTGGAGAACATTCGGTATGGCATGAAAAATCACTTTCAAAGGATCTTTGCTCAACATAGGGGCAGAATTTCCTTATGGGACTTGGACAAAATGTTCATAGTACATAAATCTCTCCGTACTATGAATGTGAACGAGCCTTCATAGCTGGTCCTGTTTTCTGCTTTGGGAGCAGTGAGGCAGGAAAGGCTGGGTGGCTTCCGATTGGTGAAAGCAGGGAGCTGCTCTTCAGAAGAAGCAATCCTGACAGGAAAAGGATGAAGCAGAGAAGAGCCAGGGAACTTCAGGTAATAGTTTGGAGGGTTGGGGGGCAGGGGGAGGGGGGTTAGAGTGCTGTCACCCCGTGACGACTGTCCCTGTAGAGGTGGGTGATTCTGGTAATTTTTTGAAATTTGGCTGTGTGCTCTAATTCATAACCTCCTTAGTCTAACAGGCTTCTGTAAAGTTCTCTGCTCCAGCCAGCAGAGCAGTCAACTGGGGCTCGACCACCTGTCTGGAGCAAATGAGTGAGGGGGACAAGAGGCGCAAAGAATGGCAGCAAGACAATAAGTTCTGATCAAGCTGCAACATTTTATTTTTGGGCAAAGACTTATAAAGGAGGGGGAAGGGGAAGCGTATCGCTACTTGATTGGTGAGGGGTGCACAAAGGAGTGCTTCTTGATAGGTTACTGCGCGCCTGCCGGGTACGTGTCCTGTACTCTGATTGGTAGCCTGTGTTCGTGCTCTGTGCATGCTCCTTGTTGTTTCTGAGGCGTGTAAGCCCCCGAGCTGATTGCATCAGCTGAAAGGCCAGATTCTGCCCAGCCCAGGTTCCCGACAGTTCTCTATGGTTTCCATACTTTTTTACACATCAGTTCAGTCTTTTTGCAATGGGACTCTGTACTGTGATTGGCCCCAGTGGAAACGGGGAGTATTTGGGCGACAGGATGAATGTGCCTTAAAACCACCCGTCCTCAGCAGCATCGTAGAATTTGCTGGAGAGCACCTACAAAGTTAGCAGCAGGAAGTAAAATGGGAGTAAGGCGGGGGTCTAAAAGCTTACAGAAGAGCAATGCGACATCACTGGGTCCGTTTTCTTGACTCTGAGCTTGAAGCAGCTCCCACACATCACATAAAGCAGCATCTGTTCTGCTCCTGGTCACTGGAGTTCGAGGCTGCAATATATCGATTACATCTCCACTGTGAGGACTAGGACACCAGCTCTGATTGACAGGACAGCCCAAGCTAGCTAGCACTGTCACCAGAGTAACAGCCTCAGATAATCCCCTTTCAGATCTCGGGTTTTCAGCACCCAGAATCAAGGCTTCTCAGGGGTGGAGGAAAGGAATAAAAGCTGCTCGCGAGAGGCTTTCTAGAATTATCAGCAAATACGTGTCAAATGACAAAAAAAAAAAAAAACTACTAATGAGTTTGATGGCCTATTCAAGGGAATACAGTCCATGGGTTGAGGAGTCCAGTGCTTCACCATCAGAGGAGCCCTCTTCCCGAGGGATTCTGGGCAAGAGCGAGTGCTGTAGACTATCAGAAGAGGCAACATGGAAATGCGGCAGGATGGGCTAGGAGGTCGGAGATATCTTTATAAGGCAGCAGGTCCTACTTTCTAGGGTAAGGTCAGCTAGCTAAAGCTGACTTGGACGGTTGTGATTGGTGTGTTTTAGGTTTCCTTGACAGGCATGTCCCATAAATTCAGGATGACTTAGGTTTAGATTGGTGACATGGGCTGGGCCACTGGGGTGGCCTCCATTTTGTGGGTCCCAATAATACAAATTAACTTTATCACACTCCACTCTTTCCCTGGTTTTTCCATGCTTCGAATAAGAGTGGAGTGGCTCAGGAGCCTGCATTTCTCAAGACCCTGAATGATCTGCTGAACACAGAGGTGGCTAAGGTGAAGCATGGGGCTGTCCGCTGTCAAAGGGGTCAAAGGGGTCAAATGAGGCGAGAGGCCAGAGGTCAGAGGCGAGAGGCCAGAGGCACAAAGCAAATCTGGGCTTCCAGCATCTTGGAGAGCCACCAAGAATCCAACCAGCATCGTTGTTATTTATTCACCATCGTCATTATCATATTGCTGCAGGTTGAACCTTGACAGCATCTAACTCAAAAGAGTATTTTAGGAAAATGTCAACAGCAAACGTACACACATAGGGTATATTTTACAAGTAGAATCCTTCAGTTTCAACTATTTTCCCATTTCTGTCTGTGCTTAATTATCTCTCTATACGGTTATCATATTGTTTCATAAATACTAGAAGTCTTCATGAGCCAAGGATAATTTGTATTTGAAAAAGGCCATTTAAAACAAACCCACCTGAAATAGGAAGCAAGTATCATTAGTAAGTATCGAAAAAATGGATTGGACCGGGATTTCAGTCTCAAAATAAAAGTGGGAAAATAATTTTATACACTCTCATCTATTAAAAATTCAGGATATAATTGCCATATGTTAATTCTTTTTTAAAAAAGATTTTATTTATTTATATTTAGAGAAGGGAAGGGAGAGAAAAAGGGAGAGAAACATCAATGTGTGGTTGCCTCTCACTCACCCCCTACTGGGGACCTGGCCCACAACCCAGGCATGTGCCTTGAGTGGGAATTGAACCTTCGACCCTTTGGTTCTCAGGCCCATGCTCAATCCACTGAGCCACACCAACCAGGTATTAATTCTTAAAATAAACAACAATAACACGTGTTGATTTTTCTTTTGGCCTAACTGTTCTGGGAAAATACATGATAGTTTTGTATGACTATGTATTCACAGCTGACTTGCAGGCAGTCATAGATAAGGTCACCTTTATAAAAACATTTGAGGGTTGCATCAGTTTCTTCCAAAGACCTCTTAAATCCCTTAATATTAGAATCTTTTTTTTCAAACCCCATATTCTGACATTGTAGGAAAGAAAAAATTGTTTTCCCTCTAGCCTTCTATGCTCTTGGCTGAGATGCCCCCTCCCCCCAATAATAAAAGACAGATTAACAAGAAAAAAACAAACAGAAATTTGATAACATGGGTACCTCCTGTGTACTTGGGAGAGACCCAGCAAAACCGAGTAATTCCTGAAATGGCCCAAGCCAGCACCTACATACCATCCCCAGCTAATGACAAAACAAAGCTGTTCAGGGGTGGGGAGGCCAGTTGTGGGAGGTTGCCAGGAAAAGCACAGTAAACAAGAGTAAGGTTGCCTTCTCCGTTGATAAGAGTTTCTCCTTCTGATACACCAGGTGCCATGCCCTTCCAAATAGAGATTTTCCTTATACATACACATTTCCCTTAAAAAAGAGTAAATTCGACTGCTTTTAGAGCTTCTGTTGTACCTGCCTTTTCTCAAAAACAATCAGCTCCAAATAAATCCTTGTGCCAAAGAGGCGTATTTGGGGGCGGCAAATTCTGTTACCCTCCATTTGGAGACAAGGATGGGATTGCTGCTGTTAGCTGAGAAGCAGACCCAAGACGCGGGCTCTGAGTGACTTTCATCCTGGAGAGTGTATTTGCATACACGCAGGGTGATCCATGGCATCCTTGCTAATGTTCTCATCTCCCAATGTTAATTCTATCAGATTCTCATCTTGGCTTTGCTGATGCTTTGAGCCATTCTCCTGCATCATCAGCTTTGTCAACTTCATGGTAGCAAGCTGTGTGGTTTCAGTTTAACAACGGTTTGCATTGCATCATTCGATTTTACAACATCCGCGTTCAATGGCACGGTTATTTCTCAGGCTCCCTCCCTAGATTTAGAACTTTTTAACAGAGGCAATGTGACTTACTTATTTTCTAGGGCCACTGACTGCCATAAAGTAGGCACCAATTAACATTAGCTGAATTTAAAGGCTTTTTCATTTAAGATCTTCAAATACCGACAAGCAAAAACACTGACTCAATAGGCAGGGATGTGCCTTAGCATCAAATAAAGAGAGATGCTTAGTTGGGGACGAACTTTATTAAGCACTCAATTTAATATATATTTTCAGCGTTGTTTTGATTTTTGCTTCTCTATCCAATCTGTGAGTATTCGGATAATAACTATTTGGACCACTGAGATTAATTACCAGCCTCCTTAACAGAGGGGCTGTTACTTACTTATCTTCTACCTTTTCACTTAGTATCTTCATCTTCCAATATTTCCAGGCCTTCCAGAAGAGACTTTATATTACCCTACAACCTCGGGTGAAAGTCTTAAGTGACCAAAGTCGTCATTTCTAATGATCTCTCTCTCTCTGCATTACAATATGTCGATGTTGATGATAATAGAGATTCCGAGTGTCCCCAAAGAAAGGGTATTTGCTAACCTGGGCACCCTCTGTACTTGCTTTCAGTGGGGAGTTATCTTAATGTGCTGAATCATTTCTCCAGTCTCCTGGAGATTCGCTGGCCATTTGGCTTACTTGCTGATTCTTGCCCTTCCAAGAAGCAGCCATAAACGTAAAGCTCTCAAACAGGAAAGGCAGTTGGTCTCATTTAGAAGGCCCCTTTTACAGGTTAGGAAGATGGGAGATAATAATCCTCCCCCAATCCCAGTGAATTTAAATGCACAAATTAAAAAGCACGTTAACTCTTTGTTCAAAAGCAAAGCAAAATGTCACACGAGGCAGGAAAAAATTCAAATGCAGTTTAGGCTAATGAGGGAACTGCAGCCTTTCACTATTTTGTTCTGGGAGCTTTTCAATCAGTTAGCATTTGCAAAGCTTCTGAACAAAGACAGTAATTACCAAATAAAAATTGCCTCCTGTGCATTGCTTGTGTTCACGGTTTGGCATAACCGGATTTCTGATCCTTTTATTCCAATAGGAGTTACCACTCCTCCATTCACTCTAATAACCTATTCATCGCAGCATGAAAACAGCTAAAATATACCAGCAGAACATGCTGCCTCTGCAACCCAAGGCACAGAGAGCTGGAGCCGGCTTCTTCCAGCAGGCGCAAGCATAATAGGCTCTGGAAAACGACAAATCAAACAATAAAAACTCTTGAATAATTGGTTTAATTTGTTTGGCTCAGGCGATTGGTTGCTATCTCACAAAGTGAAGGGTCTCGTGTATGATTCCTGGTCAGGGCCCTTGGCTGGGTTGTGGGTTTGCTCCCTGATCGGGATGTTTCTCCCTCTCTCTTTCTCCCTCCTTTTCCCCCCTCTCTAAAAAAGAAATAAAATCTCATCCTGGCTGGTGTGGCTCAGTGGATTGAGTGCCAACCTGCGAACCAAAGGGTCGCCAGTTCGATTCCCAGTCAGGGCACATGCCTGGGTTGCGGGCCAGGTCCCTGGTGGAGGGCGTGTGAGAGGCAACCGCACATGGATATTCCTCTCTCTCTATTTCTTCCTCCCTTCCCCTCTGTCTAAAAATAAGTAAATGGAATCTTTGAAAAATAAATACGTAAATAAAATTTAAAAAGAAATAAAATCTGAACAAAAACAAACAGTAGTTATTTGGCTCCCCTTGTTTTTAACTACTCTGTATCTTTTGTCCAAAATTAAATTAATTCCATTTTGTACATGGTCAAAATGTACATTGTAGTAGGGAATTTACGCTTAAATAATGGTCTGTGGCTGCTACTCAGATACATAAATTAATACTTTCTATTCCTTAGGTGTATATATATCTATCCATATATATATATATATATCCCAGGTATCCATACATACATACATACATACATACATACATATATATATGTGTGTGTGTATATATATATATATATATATATATATATATATATATATATATATCCCTAAGTGGATATATGTATTCATTTTATCAGAAACAAACGAATTGGTGGCAACCCATCTGCAATTCATTATCTTTTTCTACCCTATATCCCGTGCTTGAGACAAATGTATGTATACATATAAACCACACATCAGAATCCTAGAATAGCATTCAAAAAGGAAGTCTCCATGGAAAATTGAAACCATCACACAGCTCTTTGTGTTGCAGTATAATACAGGGCATATTCAAATGTCGGCCTGAGACTGTCTGTCTACAAGTATAATTGTTATAAGACCAGTTCCAGCCACAGGTTCCTCATTGGTCAATATCGCATTATGTCTTCCTAACAGTAGGAGTTTAGCAATTAATCCCTTTGGATTTGGTTATCAGTGTCGTTCCACTATACACATTGTGTTAGCCGGCTATACACAGGGCTTTCTCCCCTATAGACAGCGGACGTGGTGACTGGCCATTATGGATGCATAGCCATAACAGACTGGGGTCTTGAATACGGCACTCTCCAAAAAGTTGGGAGACTTGTTTCTATGCCCCAGCCTGTTACTGTCTGGACATGACACGAACTCCCTTCACCTCTCTGAACATCAGGATGCTATTGTGAAAAGACAGACGAGGGGCTTGGTCCAAATCATTCCTTTTGTCTCAAAGCATGTTTCATGGAGAAATGATCTGCTGAGGTACACCACTCTCCGCTCACTATACCCTTCTAGAAGAATCTAGCCCCTGGGAATTCCTGCAACAAATTAAGCCGTTTTACCTTTTTAACGCAGCATTGCGTGAACTTATATAACCACAGAATTCCCTTTTTCTTCTCTTTGTAGTGGAAGACTCATAACATCCCTACTCTGACTGTTTCTCACGCCCACTTGGGGAAGCACTAGCCAAGCTCCCTTCCAGAGCTAACATTCTATGATCCCTTTCCAGGCTCTGTTTTCACTTTGTGGACCAAAGGCAACGGACCTCCATCATGGCCCACTGCTAGAGTCTGAGAATTTTTAAAAACTCAATGCCTTTCTGTCCTCCAACATTTATACGGGCAGAAAAGATCTCTCCGTCCATATCCCTCATCCTCCAAACACATGCAAAGTGTCTGCAATCACCAGGCATAGGACCCCTAGTCATGTGAATCCAAATTGTACGAATGTATCCTTGCTTGTGGTTCCTTGGTAGGATGTAGATAAAGGGTCAGCCCTGAGTAATCTGAATGTATATGAAACAATACTGTTTTGCCTTGTCTAGCTCCTATCTTTTGAAATCGATGCAAGTTATACCTTAAAAAAATTAACGCCTATACCATAATCTCCACTTTCAATTGCCCAGCATCTCACCGATCTTGCCAGGACTTTGCCCGAACCTCCGTTTTAAATTCCAATGGTTGCCATGTTTGCTAACTCCCACTTTTCTCATTCTGATGTACCCAGAGAACAACTGTCAGCTACCCCCTTAAAAATAGCAATTTGCATACTTAAAGTCTAAATTTTCCCTCAGCCTTCTTTCTTCATTTCATTTACCATTTTTTTCTAGAATTCTGCCATCCCAACTTTTAATGGCTTTGATTGCTTTCTCTGGACTCTCTCCAAGTTCTACATCTCTCCTTTGGACTAAAAGTTCTCAGTCTGAACACAGTGCTTCCATGGAGATATGACTAATAATGCATTGGCTCTTAAATCTGGCTGAACATAAAATTTAAACATAAAATTAATTTTTTGAGCTATAGAACACTTAGCTCCACACAGCCATGTATGGGAAGCATTAATTTTAATTATCAAAATGATTTTCAGTGGAATGGCTTCCTTCCAAAAGTCCAGGCCCATCCCAATTGTTACCTGCTTGGGAAGCCTTTTTCTGACCAATGTGACTCAACTTAAACCACATCCCTCAGAGTTTATAAGTCCCCTTGGGGTCTGGACCATCCTGCATCACATTGCTAGCCATATATATAGTATCATGCCCTTCAGAAGTTTTTAGATTGTGAAGTCCCCTTCTCTTGTGTTTGTCTTCCAATCCCAGCACTGGAAATGAATCAATTTGTTAGAATCAACACTTGGAACAGGTGCTCACCATATTCCTCTGTATGCATTTCCCACAAAATGGCAGCCAAAATGGAGGCCCCTTCAATCGTGAGGAGAGAACAGTTGTAATCTGACTACCACCACCACCTGATGTGGCATATAACAGCTATTTGTTTTTACTTAAAACTTTTTTCCAATGAAATTTGAAGCTTCCTGAAGATGGGTGTTACATCTTAGAAATGTTTTCATTTCCTGTTGTGACTGTACCTAGAAAATTGTCAACGCAAAAACTCTAACTTAAGGACTAACTAAGCGTTCTCAACCCTCCTCTTACAGATGAGGAAACTGAGGCCCAGAGAAGTAAAGTGATTTTCCCGAGTAAAAATCGGGCTCACACTAGACCTCAGGCTGCCCTATTCCCTGGGCTCCTTTTGCTTACTTCATGTGTCCTTTGGTCACTGAGTGGGGCTGATTGGTTTCCAGGCTCTATCTCCAGGAACTCTAACTAAAACTCCACCACTGAACCCTTGAAAGGCATATCTTCTGAAGGGTGGAATCCCCCATTAAGAAACCAGGGAAATGCTGTTGGTAATAAGCTGAAGACCAATTTCCCCTGCTAAACATGATTTTAATGACCAACCACTTGTATACACATGTAGGCCACACCAATGTGGTAGATTTTAATAAATGAGGTAATTGAGTATGAAAATAAGCATGAGCTAGGCCAGGTTCAAATACCTGGTCTCCTATTAGTCAAAACCATCAAATCGAGAAAAAAATGGTACAAAGAAGATACCACTTTTGTTGCGTTCCGTTGAAAATATTCACATTCCAATCTCATTTTAGCAAGAGTTCGTCAAAAGGGTTCTTTTGCAAATTGAGTTGCATCTCACTGTTATTATCTGGATTCTGTAATATCTTAATGTTGTTGCTACCACTGCCATGTCTGTTATTGTTGGATGCTTGTACCCTCATCTCTAATCACTCTCACTCAGCTTGGTAGCCTCCATGTTATTTCTTGCTGGTGGGTCAGATCATAGATTCTTCTAAAGAAACACCCAGTGAGGAAGGTCACAATTCACTCCTTGTGAGCCCAGGAACGGAACAGAAAAGGTCATTTAGTATAAATGTCAATGAATTTCAGGGAAAAGCAAACAGCAAGGAAGTCTTTAACTTGCAGAATACGTTCTTTAGAAGTGGTTCCCAAAGCCATGCTAAACCCTCTCACTTGCCCAGATACTGAAAACCCCAGGACATAAAGCTTCCTGTAAGTGTCCTCTGTTGGGTAGGGTCAGGGAGACTCAAAGAGAGTGTCGGCTCCTTTGGCAGTATGTGCCTGCAAAATTCAAGTCCAACTGCAAATGAGTCAGCAGAGTTTTCTGGAACAGCCAAGGAGAGGATTCTTTCTTTAGAAGGCTATTTGTTTGGTTGCTACATAATAATGTAGATACATTAGGAGTAAGAATGAGTGAAACTATTTGGAAAAAGTGATAGCAGCTTGAAAGCTTCACCCACCCATTAACCTCATGGAGGAAGACACTTGACAGTTCCACACAACTCGTGTTTTTGAGGGAGAGCGAGGAAGTGACGTCAACGTAAATGTTATTCCAAAGGCTTTGATCATGTTGACCCTGATATCAGCCTCCTAAGGCCAAGATTTTTGAAAAAGTGAATTGTTTCAAAATTTAAACAAACCCTAGGTATTTGGAGCTACAGAATTTGTTCAGTGTGGCTCCCAATATGTTAAGAAAGGCATCAGGAGCAAAATCTAGCCAGAAGACAAGTTCACGTGGCTTAGAAACATCTTTCCTCATTTTCTAAATGTTTTCATATCTGGCAAAATGACCAGAGTGGAGAGTGATGTTTTCAATGTGCTTAAGATTCAAACTGAGTTTACGGTGATTACTTGAGAAAGTCTAGTCTGTGAAGTCTACCTTCTGTCACGTGATGTTCTTGGCTGTTTGCTTCTAGGCTGTTTCTGCTCTCTTCTTGGTCATCAGTAGCTCCAAATCTACTGGACCATTCCCGTGAACATGCATACACTTTCATGTATTCATCACCAATTACCAATCCATAGCCAAGTTTATCTCATCCCCTGAACTATTTCGAAGCCCTTTCCAGAGATTGTATTGTTTTATCCATCAATAGCTAACCATTTATCTCTAAAAGAGAATGATCATTTTAAAACACATCACCATTAATGGCATCACCCCACCTCAAAATATTAGCATTTTAAACAGTCTATTTCTTACTAAGAACAAGAAACCACACTAGAAGCTCACCAGAGAGCGAGAAAAGATCACCTGGTTCTTTTCTTTGAACATTTACTTGTCAACCGTCACCTGTCTACCTGAAGACGGCCTGCTGCTCTACGTTCCTCCCCCAGGGACAGCATGGCATTTGGACATGAAATAAGAAAACTGAAATGTCATCTCTCTTTATGCCACAGTCTGGAAACACTGATTTCGAAGAGTGGGTTTCAGGTTGTTGTTCCTTTGGTTTTTAAGAGAATATATACTGATCATTTTTAAAATGAGGACTTACAACAAAATAACCTTCCCTTAAACATTGGCTCTGTGGGTTAAACAGAGTGGACCATTGTGGTGAGGTTGGCCTTGTAGAAGGTTCGTGGTTGAATAGAAAAAGTAGGCGGGCAGATCCCCGGGAACTTTCACAGGGTCACATGTTCAGCGGGTACCACTGTTTTGTTTTTGTTTTTGTTTTTTAGCCAAAGAAATCAATCTTAAAAAATCCTACATTTTTTCATACATATCAATTTGGTTTGCTTCTTTTTAAAAAAGATTTTATTTATTTATTTTTAGAGAGAGAGGAAGGGAGGGAGAGAAATATTGATGTGCGAGAGATGTATCGATTGGTTGCCTCTCGCATGCCCCCAACTTGGGACCTGCCCCACAACCCAGGCATGTGCCCTGACTGGATATCGAACCAGCAACCTTTCAGTGGGCAGACCGGCGCTCAGTCCACTGAGCCACACTAGCCAGGGGAATTCAATTCTGTTTGCTTCTTAAAGAGCATGGTTAAGATGTATGGACGGATTATAGGCTGAGAAAATCCTTAGTCTTAAGAAAAGCCCTAAAGAGGAAGGGGGAAGGCCTCAGGCACCAAGATACCCATCAACATTAGAGAGAGCTTGTCTGGCAGCATGGACAATCCGTCACCTTCCGCCAGCCCCTAAATTCAGCCTGGCCCCTGAATGCAGCCAAGATAAGTGTGAACATTCTTGGTTTCTGAAGTGAGCCTCTACCCAGGTCCAAACACTGTGTAAGAAGGATGGCCTGACCCCTGGCATTCCAAATTCCACCCTCTGAGGCTCCCCTTTTCAAGAAGCAGGGATTCATCGGATCTGCTCATCAGCATGGCAGTGGCGTAACTGATGTACGCTCTAACAGAGTTGGGCTTCTTAACCTTGGCACTGTTGACGTTTGAGGCCAGGCAATTCTTTGCTGGGGCAGGCGGGCTGTTTGTGCACTGTAGGCTGTTCGGCAGTGTCCCTGATCTCCACTTACTAGACACAGGTAGCACTGTTCCCCCTCAAGTGTGATAACCAAAATGTTTGCAGACAATTCTAGACGCCTTCTGCGGGGCAACATCAACCCAGTTGAGAATCACTGAGACAGAAATAGTTTTTAATCAACTATATGCAATGTCAAGGTTGTAAGGGATATAAAAATAGACTATTTGTGGTGTCAAGTCTCAAAAAGAACAGGTACCATCATCACTGGGGAAAAAACGGTGCTAATAATTAAACAAAAAAAATAATAAACAAAAACTACTGTTGCTTCAAAATATCATCTGAAGGAAGTGAAATGTTATAAGGCTCTACTCTTTCTCCCACGGTGACGGTGATAGCAGGTGTGGTGAACGACATGGAGCCGGCCTCTGCTCCGGGTTTGCTGGTGAGAGCAGCCTTTGGCTGAGGGCTACAGCCGCCACATGCTGTCTGTCTGCTGACAGTCTTCCCCAGCTGACCCTGCAAATCTCCACACTGTTACAGCTTGAGTATTATAATTACAGAGACAGGTTCTGAGAGTCGAAAATGAAGCTGCTCGGCCAAAGCAACAGAATGTAGAATAGGCCAGTACATTTTAAATGTTGCGGTTTCAAAGTACTCACAAGTGTCGCGCAGGGAAGGGTTTTAGAGATGATTGTCCACTTGTCAGAGGCCCTGTGATTTTTTTCACCCACGGCCATGTAGCGAATCCAACCCGAGCTGAAGCTTAGTATAAAAACCCTCTTTATGAGCCTGGGTTGTTGTGCGTGAAAGCTAAAAAGAATGAAGTTGTGTATGTGTGTGCATACTGGTCACTACATACATGTAAATGCATACGAATGCATATGTAATATAAATTAACCTCAATAAGTGCCTAAGGTGATGGAAGCGATGAGGGTAGTTGCAAATGTTAAGCACAAATTGGGGTTGAGACACCGATCCGAGAAAAGTGATCTGTAATGCTGAGAAAGAGCCATCTGTCATGGCTGGAGGCTCAAGCTGAGAAGACATAAGTGTGGAGGCCCCAGGAACAGATGGGGAGGCTAAACCCCCACCCAGAGCAGAGGGTCCAACAGCTGGGACTGATTATTCCAGATGGCTGACTGTTACGTCATGCGTCAGATTACACCCAAGTGAGCAGCTACGTTCCAGGCAAACCCAGGCTAACATGGAGGCGCTTCACAGATGGCGGCCACCTTGGAATTCCGTGAGGGATAAAAACACTGGTCGGCTCTGCCTTGTCCTCTATGGAAAGAGCAGAAGGAAGGGGTATAATCTTTTCTGTGCTCTTATTCTTTTTTATTCTCCAGGTACCAGTATATGGGAGTAGAGAGGAAACGAAATTGAGCTTTTAAAGAAGCTTATTCACTCTGTCTTTGTTCTCTGTTCTCTAAATTGCATTATAGAGGGAACTATAATGAATTTTCATTTATGAAATTCAACCCACCGAAGTGATTCCACAGTCCAAGACGTGGGGAAAAAGTTTTCTGAGGGTGAACTTGATCCACTTATCCTCCTGAGTGATACCACAAGTACTTCAAACAATATATCAGAAGCTGAACTTGATACCTGTCTCTCTTCAATGCTCCCTTGAAGTCAGAAATGGAGCTCTTGGTAGCCATCAATCAGTTATGGAGTCTCGTAGATTCTATCTCCTCGGCATCTTTTGCAGCCATCTTGGCTTCTCCATGCACATTGTGATTGCCTTAATTCCAACCTTCATGAGATCCTGCCTAGACTGTTACAAATGTTTTTTACAGCTGGCCTCTCTGCTCCAACACATTCTTTCCATAACTTCCGGAATCCTTTAAAAACTCTTATCTGTTCATATTATTTTCCTGTTTACAACTTTTGTATGCTTTTAGCATTGTCAAAGGTTTTAAACATTTTTTTTTGTCTTGACAGACATAGCACAGATGAAATGCGTCAGAACAACAGAATCCTACAGGCACAGACAGATTTTGACCAAACCCTTTTTTTTTTTCCCAGGGAAATAACACTCAACACCGTGAGTCAAGATGTGTCATTACAAGGTATGGTGTAGATCACATAGACTAGACAATGAGCACGGTTGCCTTTATGCTACGTATAAGACATCACCTCCATGTCACAAAAGATTATGTGTTGGTACCAACATTGATTTGTCTGGATAAATGTACTGTGGTTATAAAAGATGCAACCATTAGGGGACGCTGGTTGAAAGGTATTTGGGAACCTTCCGTACTATCTTTGCAACTCTTCCATAAATCTAAAATCCTTTGAAAATGTTACTATGTTACCTATGTTCTTGATGTTATTTAGGTCTATTGTATCTGAATAGTGGAAATACCGTATGATGGTGTGTTATTGTGCACCTCTTCCTGTGCGCCTCTCCCCAGCTTCGCATTCAGTGGTATCTAGTTGGTAGTTTGATATCAGACAATGTGGGAGTATTTATACAATGACAATTGGTAACTATTATAAACATTTCCCAGCATACCAAAGCAACTAGATATCACTCTCTGTGCCTGGACAGGAGAAAGCTATTGATAAATATGAGCTGTCAGGAGAGTGAGGGAGGAGAAAAAATGCTCACTGTGAAAGCTAGCTCCCCCTTTCCCTGCGGGGGTCTACCTCCTGCCTGGAGCTGGTTCAGGGCCACTGAGCAAGCTGGTTGCAGGCATATGGCCGAGATCCCTGTGCTGCTCCAGGGCCCCAAGAAGGAAGGGTGTGGAGCCGGCCGTTTGAAATCCTAAAGAATCTGTGCAGTAGGGTTGAAAGTGGAGACGGTGGAAGCCAAAGGAGAAGATTCCCGTAATTTTAGCCATTGTGAGTACAATGGGAAACATTCAGAATACCTAGAGTTTGGCATCAGAGAGCAGAGTTTATCAGCTATACATGGCAACTAACATGTAACATGTTCCAACACATTTTCTGACCATTAAACATCTGTCAAACGTCCATGAACGAATATCATTCTGTGCCAAAGTCATTAGAAAAATTTCGCACACAGGAAAAAGGAACCCTTCCAGGGACCTCACATCCAATGGTGGGATGTTGAAAAATTCCACCGTCCAGACCTTTTATGGCAGACATGATCAGCATTGAGGGTATGTTTTGGTCATTGTTTTAAAGCTTTTATTTATGTATTTTTAGAGAGAGGGGAAGGGAAGGAAACGTCGATCAGTTGCCTCTTGCACTCCCCAACAAAGGACCCGGCCAGCAACCCAGGCATGTGCCCTGACTGGGAATCAAACCGGCGACCATTCGGTTCCTAGGTCTGTACTGAATCCAGTGAGCTGCAACCAGCCAGGGCTGTTTTGGTCATTTTTTTAAAAATCACAAACTCAATTTCACTTGCCATATACATGGGGTTTCATTCTTAGGGGAGGACAGGCAAGGATCAAAGCTGGAGTTACGTATTACAATCAGCAGATAAGGCAAAAAATGGTTCTCAATCAATATGACTCTCTGCCCTCTCTTAAATCGGGGCTTTTGCGGAGAGGGAGTACACCCCTCGGGGGATTTGAGCGCGTTTTGTCTTGGCCTTCGTTTTCTCACCGATAGGGAGGGGGGAAGGCGCCTTAGACATTAATGAGCTACAGCTGGGATTCTAGGCCTCCCTCATTGGAAAACCCGGGCGGAGGAAGGACCCTCCGGAGTCCCGCGGCAGTTCCGCAGGTCCCGCTAGACAGTCACCCGTGCCCACACCTGCTCAAGATTAGCCGAGGACGGACCACACACCGCGCTACAAACAAACAGAAAGTATTTGGGCACCGTTTTAATAAACATCGCATTTTTCTGGGAGTACACGACTATGTAAATCAGAAGGTCATGTTTTGTTTTCTCCGGAAATTAAGCACAAGTTGCTCGCAGTTCCGGAAGAGCATACCACCATCCGTCTCCCACGGGGCGCACCTGGATCTCCTGGCGTGCGGGTGATTGAGCCTGCAGATAGGGACGGGCGTCTGGTGGCCTCATCTCATCTTCCAGGGCAGCTCTGCACAGATCAAAAGGCATCTCATTTTATTATAAACTCTTGTTGCTTCTCCCTGATCCATCGTAATGATAACATCATATCGATATGTGGAAATCATCGGATAGTTTCAGAATAGAAAAGCAGCTGTTATTATTTTGTTAACCCTAGGATGAATCTTTATTACAGGAGTCTAGTTTTTTTTTTTGTTTTTGAACATGAAAGAAAGGAGGGCGGAGGATTGATTTGCCTTTCCGGGCCTTAACTTTCCTCAGATGGAACCCCAGCTCCTTGCCTTCTGGCACAGAGCCCCCCACTCGGCCACACTGGCCTGGTCTTGAAGCAACGCATGCGCGCAGCTTGCCCTGCCGGAACTGCTCCTCCCCAAGACTGCTGATTTGGGCATTCTTTTTCCTTTCATCATGTTTCTTCCGAATCTTCTTTGATCATTTTTTTTTTGTTTAAAATTTCTTCCTCTTGGAGTCAGCTTGGCCTCCTTCCTGTGGTCCATGGGCAGTGTATAGTGGGACTCGTACCACTGCCGGCACAGTGTGCTGTCAAGGAACATGATGCAGCTCTTTCCTGGGGTCTTGGGTACAGACCAGTTTGTCGTTGGATACAGTGCAGACAACATCAATAATCCTTGTTTTGCACACGCAACACTCTGAGCCCCAGGAGAAGTTGCCCACGTCCAGCCTCAAGGCTTGGTACGGCTTGTTGCCTCCCCACACGTGGACTCTGTGTGTGCCGCGGGGGCCAATCTTAGTGTTGGCAGCAGGGCCCCCAGCTCATATTTTCCCTTCTTCTGGTGGGACTTCCTCTTGCCTGCGGTCTTTCGGTGCTTGTGCCCGTTGTCCTGAGGGATGGATGCCCATGGCTTGCTGCCAGCTGGAAAGAGAGCTTTTTTTTTTTTTCTAATTTAAAAAAAAAGGAGCACTGGGTCTCATAAAGTTGAGAAATCATTACCTGAAATTTCTTTAAGTCACTGGAATCTGGGCTGCTGGAAACCAAGTCAAGAATGAAATTTAGGTTTTTCATTGTGCATTCAGACTGTCATCTCCTTTCTCAGGGATCCCGGAGGTCCTGGCTTTGTTTTGTTTAAGGCAAGATTTGTCAGCTTTAAAACTATGGCCATTTGGGGCTGCAAAATTACTTGGGGGGGGGCAGGGGCTGTTGCTGTCCTGTGCATTATAGGATATTTCGCAGGGTCCATCCCTGACTTCTACCCTCCAGACGCCAGGAGTAACCTGCCCCTGAGTTGTGACAAACAGAAATGTCTCCAGACATTGCCAAATGAACTGTGGGGACAACATTGCCCCTGGTTGAGAAACTCTGGAGTTCTTTCCGGAGGGGAATTTTCATCATGTTTCTCAAAGTGAGATCTGCAAATGGAACTTAAAAAGTAGAATCCACTAGAGTACGAATCATATGGGGGGCGGGGGAGCAGAAATCTGCATGTTGATGTCTGTGTGTCTTCCATCTGTGGTGAGGATGCGCTACAGAGCTACAAAGACCTCATCTTGATCCCAGTTTGCCCTTGTACAAACAGTGTGACTTCATAGTTCTCAACACACTGAGAGTGAAAATCATACCACATCTCAGGATTGGTGCAAGGATGAAATGAGATACCGTATGGGAGGGCTTGCTTCACAATAGCACGGGTCTTGTTTATCTTCGTAATGCCTCGTTATCCTAACCCAAGCCAGGGACACATTGCGGGTTCAAGGTCAGAGAACCTAGGAGCACAGACTGATGAGCCAGTCCTGGCTTCAAAGGGGCAAATGCGTTGAACTATTCCAGCTGGTGGGCTATAGTGCTTCTCAGCCATTGGCCCCGGCCTTGGAGGATGACAAGAGCTAGTCCAGCCCCTTAGGTCAATGAGCTGAGACTCCTTCCTCCTTTTCGTTATCTTTCTTTCAAGGGATCAACCATAACTCCAGGGAGAAAATGTTAAAAAGAAAAAAGTCACAGAGCTTCTGGGGTGGTAACTGTAGCTACCAGGTGCCTAGCTCTTCTTTGTGATATCATTTGCCCTTTCACCCAGTAAAGAGTGTAGGAACAGGCCCTGGCTGGTGTGGCTCAGTGAATTGAGCACAGGTTGCTAATCAAAGGGTCACCAGTTCGATTCCCAGTCGGGGCACATGCCTGGGTTGCAGGCCAGGTCCCCAGTGAGGGCCACGTGAGAGGCAACCACACATTGATGTTTCTCTCCCTCTCTTTCTCCCTCTCTTCCTCTCTCTCTGAAAAGAAATAAATTAATTAATTTTTAAAAAAGATTGTAGGAACAGGAAGGAGCTAGGCTCATCCACCCCATTCTATCCCATTTCCATTTGCAGTGGTAACTGTTATGAGGCCCAGAAAGATTAAGTCAGCCAGGGTCACACAGCTAGCAAGGGGAGGAAGCATGGCTTTGAACCCAGTCAGTCTAACCGGAATGCATGCTTCAAAAAACATGAATGAGAAATAACATGTTAAAGTAGCAATGACTTAGCAAGGCTGTAGACCACTGCTCACTAATATAGTCCCTAGACACACTTGCCGGTCTAAATTTTTAAAAAGTTATTTATTTTTAGAGACACAGGAAGGGAGAGAGGGAGATAAACATCAATGCGCGAGAGAAACATCAATTAGTTGCCTCTTATATGTGCCCTGACTGGGGACCCAGGCATGTGCCCCAACTGGGAACGCAACTGGCGACCTTTTGCTTTATGGGATGACACCCAATCAACGGAGCCACACCAGTCCAAGCCTAAATTGAAATCGATGCTAATTACAATTAAAGAAAGCAAAAGTCAGTTTTGGAGGCACACTGGCTGCATTTCAATGCTCAATAGCCACACGTGGCTAGGGACAGAAAGTTCTATTGAACAATGTTATGAATTTTAAAGAACCACGGAAGCCTGACTCAGTCTTTCTGTCACTTGAACTAGGACTACGTTACACTAAAAGGAAAACAGACATTAGGAATGTCTGGGGGCAAACCATGTTTGCTCCCCTTAAAGGGCGATTTCTTTTGTCATTTTGAGGAGTTATACCAGAGAGGAAATTAAAAAATGAAATATTCTGTATGCCCCGATCGACTCCTCAACAAATTAACAGCTGAGTCATAGGAAAAGTATTCCATTTGTCAATACTCTTTGTTGGTGCTCAGTGAGTTTTCAAAGAGAAAATATTTGAAGAATGTCCTACTCAGAATTATCATGTTTTTCTCAACTATAGACTTCCTCTGTGTTTTTTATTTTTATTTTTTTAACTATTTTATGTATTTATTTTTAGAGAAAGGAGAAGGGAAGGAGAAAGGGAGAGAAACATTGATGCGTGAGAGATACAATGATCTGTTGCCTCTTGCACGCGCTCCGCTGGGGACCTGGCCTGCAACCCAGGCATGGGCCCTGACCGAGAATTGAACCGGTGACCTTTTGGTTCACAGGCCAGCACTCAATCCACTGAGCCACACCAGCCACAGCCTTCCTCTGTATTTTTTAAATGACAAGATTTACCACAACATTAACCAGAAAGGAATTTTTCATAAACAGCCATGCATCATTTTCTGCTGGCTATTTCCAGGAAGAGCAAAGGAAAACATGGTCGATTAGATCCTTCCTGGCTGAACAGACTGTATTCGCAAAGTCAGTTCCAGTGGAGGAAAGCTGTAGGTATTTACGGAGAAACCTGAACTTGTGGAAGTACCCAAATAAGACAAGTTGAATCCATTCACTCCACAGAATGAGAGCCTCTCGGAACTTACTAGCGGAATTGCATCATAAAGTGTCAGAGCCAAAAAAGACCTGAGAACACATTTTATCCACATCTGTGGATAAAGAGACCGAGATTCAGAGCGAAGGGACACAGCCAGTTAGTAGCAGAACCAAGACGAAGGCAACGACGAGGATCTGTTTGGCTTTAGATCACTGGTGTTTTCCTTTCTGAAGCCTGGCCAGACAGCGACTGGCCTTTGGCCGAGGTACTGAGAACAGACCAGCATGTCCGGGGGTCCGCTATAGCCCACATCAGGTTGAACCATGTTGCGTCACTTCCCCAGATGGCGATTGTCAAATTTCTGACACGACATAAAGTTACAAACAGCCCTTTCCATTCACCCGCTCCCAGTGTCTTTGAAAACATAGAGAGCCGCCACTTCTGTCCTTCAAGACCCTCTGATGCGTCCTTCAAAGGAGGCAGCAGTTCAAAGGGAAGTAGCAATGTGGAAGCTCATTGTTCAGGCACGAGCTGGCTGGGCCTCCAGGGCCTCCAGGGAAGTGGGGATTGAGGACCATGTCAACTCGATTAGGCCTTCACACAGCTTTTCATGCAGTAATCCCGAAGAAGGGCTCACGTGGGAGTAAGGCAGATACCTTTCTCCCGGCCTCTGTGCCTTGTATCTGTTCCGTTCTTCACGCCTTGCTTTCTCTGTCTATTCTACAATGCAGAAGTCATTGGATATTTATGAGGAAAACCCCTAGTACTTTCAATGTTCCTTCAAGGTGGTGTACGTCCGTAAGGCGTATTTCAATCCCCTCAGCTTTGAGATCAGGCAACTAGTACCCACATCACAGGACTGTTGCCAGATTATGCGATGCTTTATTAAGTGACTTGAATATTCTGGGCTTATGAATTTCCTAAGGGACTTTCTGCCTCTAGAACACATACTAGCCAAGAGATGCTTCTCCCCCAGATGGGAAATTACTTTATCAAAATCCCTTTAGACAACAGGGAAGAAACAAAGCGTCATATGTTACACCCACCAATACCAAGAGTTCAGAAAAGCCTCTTCCTCTTATGAAGCCTTATATTACTGTTAGGTAGGTGGACGAGAGGAGGAAAATTTCCTGACCCTCAAGCATGACAACTAGACGCAAATGATGACTCCGTGAGGGCCTGTATTACTGATGCATTGTCTTATAACCTTAAACACTGTAGCTCAAAATAATAAATGTTTATTAGCTCATAGTTTCCAAGAGTTAGGAATCCAGGTGGTTCTGGCTCAGGGTCTCCCATGGGGCTGCAGTCATCGGGAGGTTTCACTGGGGCTGGAGGATCTGCTTCCAAGATGGCGCACTCACATGGCTGTGGGCAGGAGGCCTCAGGTCCTGGCCATGTGGACCCTCTGCAGGGCTGTTTGAGTGTTCTGATGACATGGCAAGGGAGCCATGAGAGAGAAAGAGCAAGGAGGCAACCACCATGCTGAGACCATCTAGTCTCAGAAGTTGTGTGTCACTTCTGTCATAGTCTTCATTTAGAAGTGTCGTTGAGTTTAGCCCATACTCAAGGGGAGGAAAATTAGTCTTCACCTCTTGAAGGGGAAGAGTTTCAGAGAATTTGTGGACACACTCTATAACTACCACAGGGCCCCTCCTGGGTGGCTCACCCCTCAGCTTTCTCTCAGCACCCCCATGCCTGCCAAACCTCAATGATTGTAAATGCGTAAGTCTGATCGTGTATAAAAGGCTCTGAAAAATTGGATAGGGAACATATGAAATAGTATAAGAAGCTTTGCATTGCTTGCTTTTTCATTCTCCTTTGCTTAGGTTATCATTGGAATGTACATTTCCACATACTCTACATATTAAAACTCCCTTTATGGGCCATTATTAATCTAAAACCTGTGGCGATTGAGACAGGGATGGGATTATAAAATAACTTTGTAAGAACAAATAAAAATGTATAAATGAGATCCAAGGAGCAGCATTGACATACTTTAATGAGGTCATTGCTTTCAGGCAATTTATGGGCAAACTTTTCATTTAATTGAATTGCAGAGGACATTTGTAAGCTGACAAATAGAAAGGTTCATTAAAAAAATTAATGTTCTTGCACCCTGGACCTGATGGAAAGGCAGCGAAGCCATATCACAACCATATTTTGAGAAAAGTCGACCAACTGTTTTTTAGAACTATTTCTCTCTGTTTATATTATTTTTCCCTAAAACTCTACTGTGAAAAATTTAAACATGCAGAAAATTGAAAGTATAGCATACTAAATACTTGTATACCTTCTACACAGAGTTGATCATTTTGGCATATTTATTTCTCTTTCTACCCCTCTAGATAGATAGATATAAATCATGCCAAATATTGCCCTTTTTTGGTTGCTGACCCATATGAAAGTAAGTTGCAAATCTCATGGTACTTCACCCTTAAATGCATCTCCCAAGAAAAGAGGACATGCTCTTACATAATCTTAATAACATGATCATACCTAAGAAATTTAATACTTTCACTGTATGATCTTCAAATGCAAATTTTACCCAACGGACATGTTAAAATGACATGGAAGCCACCTTGAAGGTACTCCTACTAACAAAACCAGGAAAAATTTGAGCATCAAATGAATAATAAAAATAAAGGATTATAAGCCATTGAACAAAATAAGAAACCATGAATTGGTATAAATAAACAAATGGAGAGGGTTTTTTCCTCTTCCAAAACAAATTAGAATACCTAGCAAAAATATTTTACATTTCGCCCTGGCCAATGTGGTTCAGTTGGTTGGGCATTGTCTTGCAAAGCGAAGGGTCAATTCCCGGTCAGGGCACACACCTAGGTTGTGGGTTTGGTCCCCAGTAAGGGTGGAAGGCAACCAATAAATGTTTCTCTCGCACACTGATGTTTTGCTCCCTTTCTTTCCACCTCCCTTCCCCTTTCTCTAAAAAATTAATTAATCAATAAATTAATTTAAAAAATTGAAAACACATATCACCAAGATATCTATATCAAGGAGCTTGCTACCATGTAGGTTTTCTTCTAGGACTTTCATGGCTTCAGGTCTTATATTCAAGCCTTTGATGCATTTTGAGTTAATTTTTATGAATGGTGTAAAAGAGTGGTTCAATTTCATTCTTTTGCATGTGACTGTCCAATTTTCCCAACACCATTGAAGAGACTGTCCCTATTGTATATTCTTGGTTCCTTTGCTATAAGTTAATTGATCATATATGTGTGGGTTTATTTCTGAGCTCTATTTTGTTCCATTGATCTATCTGTCTGGTTTTATGCCAATATCATACTGTGCTGATTACTATAGCTTTGTAGTCTAGCTTGAAATTAGGGATTGTGATGCCTCTAGCTTTGTTCTTCTTTCTCAAGCTTGCTTTGGCTAACCTTTTAAAACCTGTAACAGTCCTCCCCACTTTTTTTCCCCATGACATTGACTATCTAAAGAGTCCATTTCAACTGCCTTATTCTACATGATGGATTTATCTCCATGTTTCCTCCTGGTGTCAAACCTATACCTGGCATTTTGAACTAGCAGCCTTCTTCTTCCAATCTCATTACCCAGAGATTTGTTATGATCACGGACTAATCTCTGTCAAATCCACAAATACTTATTAGAAAACAGGCACACAAAACCACTACGTGACATGTTTAGTAGCACAAGGATTGCCCATGGTCGCCCTGAACACGCTCAGAGTACCCTGTGTGAAAGGCTCACTGTGAAGCAGACACAGAAATGTCTGGGCGGCAGGAGTGGGCAGACTCAAGTCATATTCAGGGGCCTCTGAGAAGGGGAGAGCCAGGTGGCCACTGCACCTCGAGACCTTAAGAACCCACATATTGTTTAAAACGGTTAGACATGAAAGATGAAGAAGAAGTGAAGTACCTCCGGGATGCCCCAGAGAAATGAGAGGTGGGCCAAGACTGGCTCTGTGACAGAAAGATGCTCAGATTCTTCTTCTACTTCAATTCCTACCAGCACTTCTCAAGCCACCTACTCTTTAACATGCACAATTAGCATTATCTTTTTTAAAGAACAACTAGTGTATTTTATTTTGAAAAAACTATGTGCTGATGACATACTATATATAGGAAATCCTAAAGACTCCGTCAAAAACACTGCTAGATCTAATCCACAAATTCAGTATAGTTGCAGGATGCACAATCGACATACAAAATCCAGTCACATTTTCACACGCTAACTACAAGTTATCTGAAAGATACATGAATAAAACAATCCCATTTACAACAGCATCAAAAGCAATGAAATACTTAGGAATAATTTTAACCAAAAAGGTAAAAGATCTATACACTGAATACTGCGAGACAATGACGAAACAAATTGAAGGAGACACAAACAAATGGAAAGATATCACATGTTCGTGGATTGCAAGGATTAATATTGCTAAAATGTCCATATTACCCAAATCAATCCATAGATTCAGTGCCATTCTTATCAAGATTCCAATGGCATTTTTTTACAGAAATAGAAAAAAAAACATTTTAAAATTTCTATAGGACTGCAAAAGACCCCAAATAGCCAAAGCCATGTTGAAAAAGAAGAATAACATGTAGGTTCTATTATTATTTTTCATACATGGTGAGGCCGATAGTTCAGTAGATGATTACCATTGGAAAGGTAGTTTATTACAGATCCCAAGAGGAGAAGTGCTGTGGTTGGTTAGGAGACAGAGGGAGAGAGGGGTAGATAAGAGCAAGAGCCTTTTTTGTGGTTCCCATGGGAAGAGAAGGGGGAGGCAGGGTATAGGGTTGGGTAATACGGATAATTTCAACGGGCTCCGCATGTCGTGCTGTCTCTAGTTGTCTAGATCCTGGCCCTGGGATGTTTCAGGCAAAGGATTAGTGGCTCCAAGCGTAAGAGAAGGAGTGACTGGGGGTGTGGGATCTGAATTGGTTAGTTTGCGTGGAAAGGCACATTTGCAAGCAGCCTGTTACCGTCACTAGGAATTGGCCAACTCTGGGAGTGGCAGGTGCTCTCTGGTCATTCAGGCCCCACGATGTCAAAGCATCAGAAACACATAATTAATACACACAGCCAGAGTAGGCAGCTACCAGTTTGGTCTTCCAAGATGGCTTACTCACAAGGCGGGTAGGGTAGCTTCGGGCCTCAGACCCTTTCCACATGGATTTCTTCATAGGTCTTAAAGATTTGCTTTTTCGGAACAAGAAAGACCTACGTGGAAACAGCTAAGATGGAAGCCCTTGAGTGTGGTGCACACTGAGATATCAGTAACTACTGCCTCACCCTGCCTGCCCTCAAAGCAGGTTTCGATAGACTACAGAAATGACAAGGCCCATGTCCTTGAAGGGGAGAGAAAATGTGAACAAAACCGAAAAAGGGGGATCGATATTTGCTTTGCCGTTTGGCCTGGGGTTCCACCCGTCACCCACTGAGTGTACTTGAACATTGTGATGTTATAGATTCCGAGATAAGTTGCTTAGTTCGAAATTACAATTCCCAACCTGTACTATATCAATACATGGCCTTTCCTCTCATTTGTCTGGATGGTTAAGGTGCCTCCATGTTAGTGTCACGCTTGATGACGAAGCATTTGCTCATTCCATTCCACAAGTATTTGAACACGCATCACATGCCACACACTGCGTGGGTGCTGCGGATCAAATGGTGGAAAGACAAGTGCAAATGCAGTCCTCTCCGTGAAGCCTACTTTACACTCCAGTGGGGAAGCCAGGAAATCGAGTGATGTACAAATACACAGAAGACTGCAACAACAATAAATGCTGCAAGTCCCGGTGATGACAAGGACCAAGAGAGTTGGAAGAGATGGTTTCTCTGAAGGAAGTTTGAAGGGTGAATACCCAATGGTGGTCTCTAAGACAGTACATCCAGCATTACTGTGTCCAAGCCATCTAGGATGACACTATGTTTGGGGGTAAAGAAGGCCGTGAATAAGTGACAAAAGTGTCCCATAAAGGGTGGGGAGTCACCAAGAGGTCAGTATGCAAGACAGAGGTGGTACAGGGGTGACATGTCAAGAGCTGGAAAGAAGTTTCAGATTGTTTTTGATGAGATTGTGGAGAAGACTGGCCAGGAAGAGACCATGAAGAGCAAAGGGAAGACTGATTTTGAAAAAATAAGCACAAATTTTGTAATTTTCTGAAAATGCCCACGGGCTACCCCCTCCCCACTGGGAGGGGGTTAAGACAATGGCAAGTTGATTTGTGAAAGGACTCAGTGTTGCTCAACACAGCATTCAGAAGCTCTTTGTTAATGATTCTCCCCACCTCTGCCCTTCCTTCCTATGACTTCATGCTTCGTCTGTCCGCCCAATAAGCCCGTTTCTGAATTAGACGTTTTCCACTGCAGGCTGACATTCATAATTCTAGTGACTTCCTAACGCACAATTTGTTCCCCCATTTCGGTGTGCTTCTCTTTGCAATGGATTTGTTCTCAGAGCAGCAACCTTAAGAAACAACTAGCACGATATATAGCCCATCAGCCAGAGAGCGTATTTCGCAACGGCCCACTTGTATTTCATAAATCATAGAGCCGTTGCTGGGAACAACATTTGCTCCTAAGTTTCATTTGCTTGGAAAGCTTCATTTTATTTTCAATCCAATTATTTTGATTGATAAAAGGAAGATGGTCGATGGTTTCTTTTCCTTGAACTTTTTTTTAAGGTGCATACTAAGTAGCTTATGAAAATAATAACATCTTGCCCTGGCCGGAGAGCTCAGTTGGTTAGAGTGTCATCCCATATGCTATGGTTGCGAGTTAGACCCCCCAGTCAGGGCACACAGAAGGAGCAACCAGTGAATTCATAAATAAGGGGAACAACAAATCAATGCTTCTCTCCCTCCCTCTCTCTCTGAAATCAATCAATAAAAGTTCTTTCAAATACAAGAAAATGGTGAACTCTATGGCACATTACATCCGTGTGGTGAGAATCATCGTTAGCCTCCACCTGGTGAGAGAAAGCGTTCAAATGTAAGAACTCGCAGCAGCCGTGGTGACTAGGCTAAGTTCAGCCTTTGGCTTCCTTCTTCGGTACATCCGGTATCTCTGTCCATCTTGATCTCTGCACTTCAGAACACGGACGCAGTGAAAATTGGAACTTTCAAGGAAACAACATTAATGACCAGACGTACCTGCTTATACAGTCTCTCACCTTTACACCTTAGAGAAAACTCTTATTTTACCTTCTGAAACTTTGTTTAAGTGTCTGTGAGAACAGCTGTTACCGGAAACAAAGATTGCAACAGATACAGAGTTTGAGCTGCAAAAAGGACGTGGATTGGCTTTTTAAAGGGGACATCAGAAAGGAAAAACCTTTTCTTTATTTAGCCTTTGGAGTAAATAAATAAATAAGCAAACAAACAAATAGGCAGAAACTTGTACAATCCTTATTAAACCCCAGGAGCTAGTAATGTACCATTCGTGCAGACTGATATTAAAAAAAAGTGGTTAGTTATGTTTGCGGATGTGTATATAGGAAAAAAACAGTCTTGCGAAACTGTAGATTGAAACACTCGCTGAATATCCCTGAAATAAGTTAAAGGGTTAATGACTCAGATAGGACTGTGGACTGTAAGGATGTGGTGGACGGAGTAAGCAGCCTACCCCAAAGATAAAAGCAGACAGCACATCGCATGAGGGTATTGAGACGGTTATTAGCTTCCTGCATTCCTGTTGGAGATCATCTACAAGGGTCAAGTCGAGAATTTGCTACCGTGAAAGGAAGA
The DNA here is from genome assembly GCA_004027735.1 of Carollia perspicillata. Taxonomy (NCBI): domain Eukaryota; kingdom Metazoa; phylum Chordata; class Mammalia; order Chiroptera; family Phyllostomidae; genus Carollia; species Carollia perspicillata. The sequence goes on from PVKM010003305.1 coordinate 53,958, forward strand.
GGCGACCGCAGATGTGTGCCTTGTGACTCAACTGCCCACGAACCCTTTTAACATCCAAGAGTATGGAAATAAATGCCCTGTGATACAAAAGAAAGTAATAAAGGATTGAAGAGGGCCATCGAGAGAAGCAAACAGCCCCCACAGCAGTGTGTCAAGCCTGCAAACTTGATACCTCCGACCCCATTCCAAAGGTCGAGTTCAGAGACCACAGGTCCCACAGGCGGGGATGAGTTATGTCTCGAAAGGATTAGCGTCCAGCACAGATGCGTGCAGCAGCGTGGGGCGCTCACAGCTGCTGGAAATGACTCAGGGGTCAGGTTTAGGTGGCCAGGCTGGCTCCACTTTTACTGGAATGCCGTGAGTCATGTGTTAGTCGTCTGGGTGAAAGGACCACGCTGGCCTCCTCCATGCTGATATTTCACACAGCCCAGACAGGGCAGCCACCTGACCAAAATTCCAAGACTCAGCAGCAGATAAGTAGAGGAAATTGTTTCCATGTTCAACCAGACAAGAGAAAGCCCGAACCTTTTTCAACCTCCGAACCAAGAAACTAAAACTAAAACGATTTTGTACCGCACAACTTTTATAAGACCAGAAACTTCTGTGTTCCCCAAAAAGTATTTGAGAGACTATTTAACTGGTGTTCATCTTGATTATTGCCCCATTTATAAACACTGTCTTCGAAACATCTGCCTGGGCACCTGTCTAGATTGAAAGAACAAAAAGTCAGATCTCTGGAATAATTCAAAGTCCTACTTATGGAAGTCCTTGCTGTGCGAGTCAGTTCTGGTTAGTCACTTGATTAGGCACAGCACCCAGGCATTATCTTCTCCTGTTGAAAAGTCCAGAGGTGCTTAGTCGAGACTGGTGTGCTGGCTTAAGAAAGTCACTGGGCCATCAGAGTCCTCTCTGCTTCACTATTTTTGCACATACATGGCTTTCATCCTCACTATCACAAGATGACTGCTGCAGCTGCAGCCATCACATCCACATTCCACGGGACAGGACGGTAGAAGGCGTAAAGCAAAAGAGGCAAATTCCATTCCTTTTTTAGCAGCCTTTCTGTAAGTGCCACCCAACAGCTTTCAGATTGGTCAGAATGTGGTTATATGGCCACAGGTGGCTGGGAAATATACTCTTTTAGTTGGTTTACCTCTCTGAGAAATATCAGGACCCTTTGACTAAGAAGAAGAAGCAACATTAGGTAGGCAACAAGCAGTCTCAGAGTGACATTTAAAGCAATGAACCTTTCTGAGTCCGTAATGGGTAGACAATGCCTACTTCACATGGTAGGTGAGGTAGAAAAAGCAACGCCATCCAAATATTGGTTGTCAACAGCCTCCCCAAACCTCACAGAATCATTGGCATCTGAGTGTACATTCTGTGTTGCCGCATCTTCTGGAAAACTCCAGTCTCTAGTCAGAGAGAGCGCAAAAACTCCGTTTTGCTTTGCTGCCTCATCGTAGTCCCGGTAGCTGGATATCTGCTCTGTTCCTGTGGTTTCATGCTGTTCTTATGGAATATTTTTAGGAAATGGCTCTGTCTTCATTCTGTCTTCCTCATTCTCTAGGTCCTCCATGACTGGGCCCAGCCTTGATTTTCCCAATATCCCTCCACCCACCTTTAAGCCCTGATGATCTCTCCCATCTTACGCACAACATTTCAGTGGTTTCTAAAACGTCTGAACTCGCACCGTGGTTGGTGTGTTTCGGTTGGTTGGAGCGTCGTCCCGTAACTGAAAACTTGCAGGCTCAAGTCCCAATCAGAGCACATACATAGGTAGTAGGTTCAATTGCCAGTCTGGGCGCTCCAGTCCAGGCACTTACAGAAGGAACTGATGGACACTTCTTTCTAACATCAATGTTTCTCTCTTTTCCTTTCTCTCTCTCTAATGTCCTCGGGTGAGGATAAAAAAAATATATTAGCCCTGGCTGGTGTGGCTCAGTGGACTGAGTGCTGGCCTGCAAACCGAAGGATCGCTGGTTCATTCCCAGTGAGGGCACATGCCTGGGTTGTGGGCCAGGTCCCCAGTAGGGGGCGTGTGAGAGGCAACACACACACACGGATGTTTCTCTCCCTCTCCTTCTCCCTCCCTTCTCCTTTCTCTAGAAATAAATATTAAATCATCTCAGATGTCCATAGGATTATTACTTTCTCATCTTATTCATGTTTTATTGAATTGCCTGGGGAACCAGACATAAGAACTTAGTGAACACTTGCAACACACATTGGTGTGTATCTCTAAGTAGGAGCCATTCCGTCAGTTCCTGCTTAGAAATGTGCGAGTGACAACTGGTATGCTTTGTTCACCACCATTCTTTCCATCTGGTGGTCTACTAAAGATCAGTCTGCCAAATTTTAAGGACATTCCTCAGTTACATTTTTAATGCTCTATAAGATATGCTGTTTAGGCATTCCATGCAGTGTCACGAATAAGTTAATATTTTACAGATGTTAAGACTTCAGTTAAAGGGAGTAAGTGCATAGTTTCTGAATTGAAGTAGCCTGGCCAAGACCTTCCAGACTACAAGTTTCCAAGTCCATGTACTTTCCTTTGTACCAGAACAGAAATGACCAATTGCCCTTAAAGTCAATGTAAAAGCGAAACTGCTCTATTTTATGATGCATTGAGAAAATTCAAGGTTAAAAACTTCAGGGTGTATCTGCTTCCATCATGATAAACGGTTGTATCAGCACTTGAGACTTCAAACACGGAAATAATGGGGTGGGTATGAGGGAAAAATCCATGCTAGTCATTAATTTATAAGAGTTTATCCTACACTAGTCTATGTGAGACGTAGGTCAATCAATCTCGACTATAATGAAACATCTCGCTTAGCTAAGAATAGGTATAATTGCCTAGACCAGGTTTTCCTAAAAACATTATTTTCCTGTAGGTAGCTTTTTAAGAACAGAAAAAACGTTTAAAATGCTAGTAGAGTTGGGAATTACTGGTGAAATTTCAAGCCACTGAGGTTAAAATAATTGTTTCATGTAACCATGCCTTGCAGGCCGGCCTGCAAGGTTGGTATATTGATAAGGAAAGAAGGCTCTAACCTAATAGAGACAGACATTTTATGGAGAGGATGCGCAAGAGCAGGGAAAGAAAATTGATGGCACAAATAAATGCCTGGAGCTAAATGTATTGATCAAAAAGGTCAGCGTATTGCAAGAGGCTCGAGCCTTCTCATCCACTAACCCAAAATATTGACTGTAACCAGGGAAACCAAGTGCAAAACGGAAAGCTCTTAAACAATGACATGGCTTTTGTCTTCCTGATGGGAGACCTGAATATCTCTATCTCCATCCCTGGAGCATTTTCACCGGAGCCCTAAGAATAAGAACTCGTAACCGGGGTGGCCAACAAAACTGCATGAAAAAAGGAGAAATCCATGAGGGAGCACAGGTCCAATGGGAAGCCTTGCCGCAGACGTGCAATCGCATGCAATCGAATGTATCACTTGGTCACAAAAATAATGAATGTTAGTCTTAGAGCTAAGAACGTAGGAATACATGGATAATGACCGCCAAATAAGGTTAATATGATATATACTATATAGTGTGTTTTACAAGGTAGCCGTGTTTATTCAGGTGTGTGATAGAATACAAGAGCTACCTATGGGAAGCCATGTATCGTGAAGCAATCCTGGCCAGGGCAACTCCACTGCACTGGCAAAGGGTACAGCCCTTGGCCTCCCCGGCCTGTGGGATCTCATACGGACCAGGGAGACTGGGAAGACACTGCTGGAACCAAGACGTGGCGTTGCTAGTTTACAGCTAGGGGAGGCTTCCCTCCCTTCCCTCACCCCTCTTAGGCTCTCAAGACCTCATCTGGAAGAAATGAACAGATGAGAACATTGATTGCTTGGATTAGCGTATTTTGCCATGTATGACGTGCACCCATGCTTCTGTCCCAAACTTTCAGGAAACAAAATTTATCGTTTTAAGTTTTTAATTCAATTATGTGCTTATTTATATTTAGAAACAAAACTGATTATTGTATTCCAGGGCATTCTTTTGCGTATGGATATTTTTATTGCTTTCTAGTTACACTTTTAACACATAAGCATAAATAAAAGAATTAGGTGCAGAATTAGTATTACCCATGTATAACGTGCATCCTTATTTTTCCCAGTTCAAAAATTTGGGCAAAAATGGTGTGCATTATACATGGCAAAATATGCTACCCTGACCTTGGCTCCATCTTAACTAGGAGGTTTCACTCAGATGAAGTGCAAGTGTATATGTTCAGGGGTCCCCTAAATTCTAGAGAACTTACGGGAATAGACCAGAAGTTCTCTATGGGAGTCATGACATTTCTATGCTTGTCATATTCTGGATGACCTAGTCAAACATCCTACAACTCTGCGCTACCACACAATTTCAAGGGCCACGTTTGCATCGTTTCTCTGGATGATTGCACAGGGGCCAAGGGGTCTGCTTCCATGACAGGCCCGACTGTTAATGCAGGCTCTCTCACGCTAGGTCAGCACGTGCATCCACAGACAGAATCTTAGGGTCTGAAAATGCTGAGAATTCCACCTCC
>PVKM010003306.1:0-58623 GCA_004027735.1 Carollia perspicillata
ACTGCCTTTTCCTGCTGCGTTCCCTCTCCGCCGGCTGCCGACTGTGCCCCTCTTACCGGTCTGGTTGAATGGTTGTCAGACTTCCATAGTTCAATTTTCTGTGTTCTGGTTGTGTTATTGTTTGTAATTCTTTGTTGTTCTTAATTTTGGTTGTGCGAGGAGGCACAGTGTTTCCAACTATCCCTCCATCTTGGCCGGAAGTCTATTTTTCTTTATTATCTCAATTTAAGTTCAAGTTTCTGTTATTTGCAGGCAAAGTGATCCTGATAACCATTTTCACCCCTAGAGTATTGGCCCTTCTTTCTTCTCTTCACTTAATAGCTACACCATCCACCCAGCTGCTCAAGTAGGAATCCCAGGATTTATTATTTTGCTTTCCTTCACCTACTTTATGTGACATCCCTAAGTCCTTCAACTTGGAGAAGAGTAACAGAGGGGGAAAGCGAAAGACACTGTTACTTTAAAGTTTCTATCTTGAAACTGAGAGAATAATATAATAATAGCATAAAATAAATAAAGGGGTCAGGAAGAGGATCTGGCTGAGGAGGCAAAGAAGATAAATTCATGAACCTGCTGAATTTGTCTTCTTGTTTTTCATTAAGATTTGAATTAAAAGTTAAAAGAAAAACCCCACATATTAGAGAAACAGAAGTCTTAGAAAGAATATGCTTACTGTAAATTTTCTAATATGTTTTTATTTTTCTCTATGTAGTGTACATATAACATAAAGTTAAATAAAATCAACAAATCATAAGTTCACAATAAAAGCTCTTGCATAGCGTATGTACTAAATGTAGTACAAATCCCAGATAATGTTCTGCAGTTGATTAATCCATCATCCTGGTACTGCTACCTAAAATTTATAGTTAATTGACAACGTTACGTTCTATTATGTCTAAGTGAAAAGCCACAGTGAAAACCAAACATACCCAATAAATTTTAATGGGTTTCCCACAGTAATTTGTGGCAGTATCAAGTATTACACAAAGTTCTTTGTTATATGCAACTTTGACTGTAAATTTAAGTATATAACTGTAAATTTAAGTATACATCTATAAATTTAAGTATATATCTATAGTTAATATATATCATGTGCCAAGCACTGTGCTGAGGCTGCAGATAGAAAGATGAATAAGATCCAATCCCTTCTCAGGAGCATGGAAACAAATAACTACAATGAAATGGGATAAGCGCCGTGACTGTAACAAGTTTTAAGTGCTTGTTTTCACTATAGCTTTTACGTAGGCTGTGGAAACCTGTTCATTTACTTTATACGCAAAACATTACTCTTTGATGTAGATATGATCTCCTGTTATTCTCCTAGGGAGTCACTGTGCTTATTCATGACAAACTCTAAGTAGCTCCAGGCCTGTTAATATAGGAAGTGAGAACAGTGATTATTGGAAACCTAGTTTGGGAGACATGTAAATAAGGTTACTCCCTTAACCACAGCAAGTAAAAATGACATAGTTTCACTCTCTGACAATTATGGCTAGGGTTTGGATTAAGACATCCTAAGAATTTAATCTACATCAAATGTAAAAATGATTCCACTCTATAATAAAGATTTATAATCTATTCGCAAAAAAGAACACACACTTCATAGTGAGGAAAGCCTGTACTTTGCATATAGTTCCATCAGATTAACTAAGGAGGCAATGAGGACAGAGCTAACGGGAAAAAAGAGAGACTTCAGAGAAAGAGGAAGAACTTCCCATTGACTGGGCACGGACTTAGATGCCTGATAGCCACATAACACATAGCTCATGTATTCATTAATGCATTCAATTAATTAATACTTAATTGAGTTCTTAAAACTAACAGTCACAGTAACAACAGTAATAATAGTTAGCCCTGGCTGGTGTGGCACAGTGGACTGAGTGTTGGCCTGAGAACCACAGGGTTGCTGGCTTGATTCCCAGTCAGGGCACATGCCTGGGTTGTGGGCCAGGCTCTCAGTTGGGGTCATGTGACAGGCAATGGATCAATCTTTCTCTTGCACATTGATGTTTCTCTCTCTCTCTTTCTCCCTCCCTTCTCCTCTGTCTAAAAATAAATAAATAAAATATTTAAAAAACTAATAATAATTAATAATAACAGCTATCACACATCGAATGCTTACTACCTGTCAGGCACAGTACTATGTACTTCATGCATAGTATCCTTATGTATCCTGTTTATGTCTTAGAGGTAGGTTCTATCATTATTCCTATTTAACTGATGTGGATTTTGAGGCACAGAGAAATCGAATGTCTTGTCCAAAACCATCAGCTAGTGAATGGTAGAGTCATTTGTATCAAGCCATTTGCTCTTAACCATGTGTGTATCACCCGCTGTGCTAGCCTTTGGGAATTTAAAAGTAAATAAACCAGAGTCCTTGTCCTGAAGTCTATAATTTGTTAGAAGAAAGAAAGTGCAAATAATTACAGCAGAGTATGATAAATACTACAATACAGATATGTAGAATACAGTGATTGTACCAAGGATGAACGATGAATTCTGCTTAGAGTGGAGGGTTGATGAAATTTCAAAGAGGAGACATGTGAGCAGGAATTTAAAGAAGGAGGGGTGTTTTTAGGCAGGCAGAGTGACCGTAAGGGTAGAGGAAGCATCATGGACCAAAGCTAAGGGTACTTCCGGTTGGGGCGATGTACTACGGAGGGAGAGCCTGGAAGGAGAACTACGAGGATTTATCAGACAACTGGAAGAAGTGTATGGAATTCTAAACAGTTTTAATATGTTTATGAATTTTTAGATAAGATATGTCTCTATTAACAATTTATTCCAAGACAAAATCGCTGATCTTTAAGAGAATTTACTATAAAATGTAACAACTTTTAATAAAATTAAAGGACTTAACCATTGTTTTCACTTTGAGGATGTCACTTATGGATCATTGCACATATGAACATTTTAAAAAACATAATTTCCATCTTATTATGCTGCATTAAAATATCTTTTAAGTATTTTGACATAGATATGTGGACCAGTTAGTTTCTATCCAGGTACTGGAATCAAAATTCTCGTGTTCAGAGGGGAAAAAACAAGTTAGGCAACATACCTTATAGAATGAAGTTTAAGGCTTCTCTGTGAGGTACTTGAGAGAAAAATCTCTACTTGGGGAAAGGTATCTAGCTAAAAATTAATCCTCATTTAGGTCCTCAGAGTTTTATAGGTGCTTCCACAAAGAATCCTGGGCTGGGGTCAGCTGGGTAGAATAAAGCCCTCTTTAGAATTTTCCCCTTTTAGTCTTTAGGCTTTCTTTCACCTTTTACCCACATCATTGACTAATACCATGAATTAGATCACTGACAGGTACAGAGGAGTAGGTAGCATTGTTTCCAGTATGAGTCCGTTAAGTAATCATATGATAATTAGGTAACTAAGTAATTATGACAATCATATGATACATACAAATCATATACAATAACAATGTTATAATTACAATAGAAGGAGGTTTGTTCCCTCACAATAATTTTTCTATGATTTTTTGTGTAATCATCAAAATGCCATTTTAGTGCATTGCAACTTATTCAGTCTTCTTTTATTTTGATATTTAGGTTATTTCTAATATCATTCTATTATAGATAGTACTGTGATAAGTATCTTAGCACACATAGTTTTTTCCTTATGTTATTTCCTTTGCACAAATTCCCTGGAGTGAGAGGAAAAAATGGTATTTTCATAGTTTTTCGTGTATGTTATCATATGGCTTTCCAAAAAGGTTGTAGTAATTATAAAGGCACTAGAAGTATCAGTGACCAATTTAGTCACTCACATTGGGTATCATAATTCAACAACAAAAAAATAGTACTATATAATTCGAGTAAAATAGTACTTCAAGTTTATTTTGATTTGCAATTCTTTGAGGAACTACAAGGACGGTCATTTTTATGGTTGCTCTCATTGAATGTAAAAACATTTCAACTATGATTTAAGGCAAGTCTACATAGTTATAAACTTAAAAGAATAAGACATTAGAATTTATCACAGTTTATTAAATACTTTCACAATTAGAAAAGAATCCCATGAATTTAAATGAAGTTATGTCATCATAAAGTTTTCCCTGATCCTTCTCAGAATTCAAAGATATACAGCAGTTTCAGTCAACCAGTGTACCCGTTGTTGGACCCTGTCTTTTTCATTCGAGATTACATTTTTATGCATTAAAACAGTATACTTATTTTTAAAAGGTTATAAAGGGTTTGACTTGCCCTGGCTGGTGTAGCTCAGTGGATTGAGCATGGGCTGCGAACCAAAGGGTTGCAGGTTCGATTCCCAGTCAGGGCACATGCCTGGGTTGCAGGCCAGGTCCCCAGAGGGGGCCATGTGAGAGGCAACCACACATTGATGTTTCTTTCTCTCTCTCTCTTTCTCCCCCACTTTCCCTCTCTAAAAAAATAAATAAATAAAATATTTAAAAAAAAGGGTTTGACTTTATTAATACACTATGTGGTTTTTCATATATCCAACAACTTCAGGATTATTTTAAAATTTCCAGTACTATAACTAGTACTATATAAATTATTATTCTTCCTTCTATTTCCATTTGATTATTCTCCTTGGAATGTTATCTCAGAAGTAGAATTATGGGATCAAAGGATATGTTTAATTTTATTGTACTTGTTAACATAATGATGAAGTTATCGTGATGAACTAAACTCCTATTTTAAAATTTTCACTTCAGTTGAAAGCAAGGTGTTTTCCATTGAACTGCAAATGTCTATAGTGAATATTTTAGAAAAGGAGAAATGTGAAAAAGATTCTGGAAATTATTTGAAATAACTGTTCTAGAAATACATTTATTTTATATTTACCAGTCATTGAGAAATTTGCATAGAATTAGAAGGGGATTAGAAGTCACTAAGTTCAACTTTTTAACCTCTCTACACCTTAGATTCCTAGTTTGCAAAAAGTATGCAATAATAGACCAAAACAAGAAAATACATATAAAACACTTAGCTCATGGTCTGATACAAGTAAATTACCCATAAATCTGTCATTATTACAGAATAGCTATTATAGTTAGCAGATACCAAATTGAAAGGTCATACTTCATCATTCATTTATTTGTCATTTAAATGGTAGGCACTGTGCTAGAATTTGGTATGCAAAAGTGAATAAAAGTTGTCCCTGCCTTCATGGGGCTTATGTGCTAGGAAGATGGGTGTCCAACCTTTTGGTGTCTCTGGGCCACACTGAAAGAAGAAGAGTTGTTTGGGGCCACACATTAAATACATTGCAACATGTAAACACAAAGAACTCTCATAATGTTTTAAGTAAATTTACGATTTTGTGTTGGGTCTCATTCACAGCCACCCTGGGCTGCATGCAGCCCGTTGGCCACAGGTTAGACACCCATATAGGATATGGATAATAAATATATCATGCTAGATAGTGATTGTGTTATGGAGAATAAAGCAAAATTCGAAAAGTAGAGTATGTTATGTGGGAATTACTATTGTATATATGTTAGTTAGGGAAGGTCTCCCTAACTTGATGGCATTTACGCAAAGACCTGAAAGAAGATGGAGTTAAAAGAGAGTTCCGGACAGACTTTTACTTGGATAGATGGTTCAACTTTTGAATATAGGGGCCAATTCTTTCAGATTTTGGTAGTGCAACGAAAACCATGTAGGAGACCTGAAATATATTGCATTCCATATTACGTGTTGGAAAAGGTGGGATCATCACTATGATTACAGCTACAGTTTTTTATTTTACCTAAAAAATCAACATTTTATTTTTTGCATGTTTAACACCTTCACACGATTCAAACATGAAAAAGTATACACAGGTAGAGAAGTCTCTCAGTCCTGTACGCATCCATACAGTTCTCATTGCTACCGACAAACAACGCATCAGATTTTTATCTTGCCAAAGATTTTATTTAAAAAAACATGGATATATAAGCCAGTTAAAGGTTTGCTTAAACAAAGAAAACTATCAAACCTGCAGAGACAGCTTTCCAGGAGCCTGTATCTTTAAAATAAGTCAATTATATTTCTCTCCAGGTGCCCAAGATTCTCCATCTACTCCCACAGCTAGGGATCTTAAGGCCTGGAAACCGGAAACTCCCTGGAGTGGGTTAAAGTGAACCGGAAGTACTTTCAGAAGAGCGCTTGAGGCGCTTGGCTGAGGTAAGTGAGCCGTTCAAGTCGAGTTTGGGCTGTTTAGAAGCAGTCCTAATCTTTTTGTTCAGGGTTCATGTAAGGATTTAACCCGCTTCTGTGGTTGCTTGATCCTCCCCTTCCTCGCTGTGGCTGCTGAGTGGTTTGCTTGCCCAGGAGTCTCCCGACTGGGGCGTTGGTGGTGTCTAGAATCTTCCACCCGCCTGATGAGTGAGAAGCCATCACCCTCACACCTCTCGCTCTTTGTTTGTGGTTTTCATGGCTTTTCCTGAAGCGCTGTCAGGGCTGCTGGTTAGTATCGAGGGTCCGGGCTCTTCATCATAGAGAAGCGCTGATGCAGTCTCTGTATTTGCTTTTTTGGGGTTTATTTTGCTTTGAAACTTCACGTTTGTGTTATGAATGCAAAGCAGTCATCTTGGTCATTCTTGTGAAAGTTTTCAAACAAGTCTGGTGCTCCAAGTTTGCGACCACTTGAATTGTGGCTGGTGAACCTGGCCCTTCTTTGGCGGTTGGTCCTTCGCAGCGTGTTTGAAATACAACGTAGAAATTCTAGGGCAATGAGCGCTGGCCGGAAGTGAGGGAACCCCCAAGGACAGTGTCTCCAGTGTTCTTTATTCTTATGGCAGCTTTATTGCTGCGGGAGCGCCTCGCACAAGCAGACTGGAATGGAATTTCCCGCCAATTCTGGTAAGGCCGAATTGTAGGTTTAAATGATTCCTGTCGTTGTTGTAATCTGGCACTTGGCCTTCGGACACAATCAGTGATAACTCTCAAGGCATTTATTTATGGGCGCCTCTATACAGGCCTACCTCGGAGATGCTGGGGTTTGGTTTCAGACCACTGCAGTGAAGTCAGTAGTAATCTTTTTGCAGGAGGAGGGTCTTGCCATGAAATTGTTAATAAATAAATAGATAGATAAATACATACAATAATTAAAAAGCCCCACAACTTATGTGAGGTGCAGTAAAGGAGAGGTCACTTAATCGGTTCACTCCGCTCAGAAAGAAAATGTGAAGATTCCAACTAAGAATCTTCAGTTAGATTAACGAAATCCTTTACCTTTTGATTATTTGCTATTTTGCCTTAGTTGTGATAAAGGTCTATGGCTGTGTTTGTTTTGTACCTTGAAGGAAAAGCCCTTTCCGAAACAGTAGTCCAAGGTGAAAATCAGTCAATTCTACGAGGCTGGAATTTTCTCTGCAGTCCTTCATAAGTTATCCCTAACCATTTTTTTTTAGATAATTTGAATGTTTGTGATAACCCTTTCTGGTTTCTGGGTTGTATTAAAGTAGCTATTGAATTTTGAAACATCGTATTCCCCGCTTTGATGACTTATAAATTGTGCTAATGTAACTTGAGAGAATATTTTAATTTTTATATTGCTTCATATCATAATACTACCAGAAAGGAACCTACTATCAATTTTTAGATTATAGTGCCCACTGGGTGGCAGCATAGCGTTTTTAGTTTCGTTAGTTTTGTCTGGATTTCATAACTGCTGATGCTGTAATAGTGTTATTCTGATAGTAATAGATATCTGTCATAGGTTGAATGTTTATTACATGCCAGGTGCCAGGCTAACTCCTTTATGTGCATTTGCTCATTTAATCCTAAATAACAAATCTCAGAACCTGTGACTTAAATGTTTCTAGTATTCTTTTTTAAAATTATTTTTATTATTTTTTATTTTTATTTTGTCCCTGCTCCTCCTGCCTGGTATTCTTTTTAGATCATATGAGGAAGCTGTGGGAAAGAGAATAAATAATAATGCAGTGCCAATAGCTACACAGCTAATAAGTGACAGAACCAGAATTGAAACACAGGTGCTTATGATTTCATAGTAATCACATTAAAGCCATTGTAAATTCGACCAAATAGTGAAGAACCAGCAGTTAATATGAGAAACCTGTGGATATTTTGAAAGCGGTGAAAATTGAATATTGGTTTTATGTAATGTGCCTCAAAACAGCTGAGGGTGCATGGTTTCCAAAAGGCAATATTTCCTAAGTTGTGTTCCAAGAAATGCTAGTTCTATGAGAGGATTCAATTAAAAAAAAAAAAAAGGTTCCTGTGGTCACAAATGCTCTTAGAGATTCATTAAAGGGTGGAAAAAGTTCTGCAGTAAAGAAACCTGTTTAACTCAACTTTTTTTAAACTTATAACATTAAGTTTTTATGATTACAACCCATGTTAAGAAATGTATTTTACATGCAGGCCACTATAAACATATGTATATATTAATACAACTTAAATAGAATTCACATGAGGTAGTATTTACCTTTACTACTATTATGTTTTCTAGCTTAGCCTTTCATTAAAAAAAAAACTGGTCAAGACCTTTTACTCTGATACCTTGACCAAGTTTTACTGCGGTAGACCTTGAGCCCTATTTTTTATTTGAAGCACATATTGATGGAACACACTGAGGGAAACATGTAGAAGGCTGTGGTTGAAGGGAGGGATTGATGTAATGGTAAATATCTTTGATGAAGTTACTATTTTTCCATGAGTCCTGGTAATAGTTGAATTAAGACAGTATTTCTTATTGTGAAATTATTTTTCATAAATCAGACACCTAGCAAAAGTGAGAATATAGAACAGTTTTATAGACTAGACTTTCAGAATATATTCTTTGGAACATACATTGCTGAAAATATTAGTTTGCCTTATGAATTATAAAAAAGTGTTCCATGGTCAAGATAAACTTCGAAATTTCAGGTTAAAGTTAAACAGCTTTTAACTGTGTGGATGGTACTATTAAGCCCTAAGATGGGGAGTTAGTACACAGCATTTTCCAGATTTATTTGACCAGGGAATCTGTTTTTAGAGATGTACCTTGTGGACCTTGTGTCTTTTAGAATGCACTTTGGGGAATGATTATGAAGATAATAAAGACAAAAATGCTTTTGTTGTAATGTACATATTTTAGGTAAAAACTTTTTATTGTAAACTTTTCATGTAATTTTTATAGCTCAATTAACTCTTTGTTAATAGAGACATGATAGAGAATGTCAGGAAGCCCTTTAACATTCTCAGTTTTCTTATGACCCATGGAAACTTTTTGTTAATAAAAAAGTCTTTATGAAATTCTCTGGCACTGATTAATTTCATATAAAACTGAAACTTTTAGTTTTAATTTAAGTTTGATGAGCAATAATATCCAGCTGTGTTAGAATCAGCCTTTATTAAGACATTTTGGCAGTTTATTCTTGTTTCATATTTGGAAAAATTTGGAGTTTAATTTAGTTAAAGGTTATTAGTGTTTTAAGAAATTTTTTAAGGATTTTCCTACATTTTATTTATAAGGTGGCCAAAATTAGTGTTTATGTACTTGATCCAAAGATCTCTGTTGTGTTGCTTTAGATTAATTAAATTTGTAATACCTTTAATAGTTTATTTCATGTTCCATAATGATCTTTATGGAGAGAATTTCCAATTCTCTCATTTCCTTCTTACATTTCAAGCCATTCATTTCTAGAATTAAGTATTTCTCAATTTTAACATTTATAATATGAAATTCCTACTTTTTAAAAAAAGATTATTTATTTATTTTTAGACAGAGGGGAAAGGAAGGAGAAAGAGACGGAAAAATACCCCAATGTGTGGTTGTCTCTTGCATGCTCCCAACTGGGGACCTGGCCTGCAACCCAGTCATGTGCTCTTACTGGGTATAGAACCTGTAACCCTTTGGTTTGTAGGCTGGCACTCAATCCACTGGGTCATACCAGCCAGGGCTGTACTACTTTTTTTAAAACAAGGAGAAATTTGGCAAAGATTTTATTATGAATGGAGAATATTTTACTTATAATAGCATCAAATATTTTCTTTCAAGAAACTCAGTGTTTTAATAATTTTACATAATGTATAGTAATTTAATAAAATATTTATCAGGTGTTCCCAAAGCATGTTTCCCACTCAGCTTAATAAACCTTCAAATGTGAAAGAGTTAAAGAAAAAGTAACAGTTATGGATGCATTATCAATTGATGTAAAAGGTACAAAATTATGCATAATAGTCGATAAGAGAGTGGGGCAATATATGTGATAGAGGGGTGATCATATGGTATAGGCAACAAGTACAGTTCAGAACAGGAGAGATTGGTATGAGCTAGATTCATAAGAAAAACTTCACGGGGCAAGTGGAATTTGTTATGATTTTTAAGTATGTTTAGCTCTAACCAGTGTGGCTCTGTTGAGTGTCATCCCTCTGAGTGAAAGGTCACCAGTTTGATCTGTCAGGGCACATGCCTGGGTTGCAGGTTCAGTCCTCAGTCAGGGCACTTATGGGAGGCAGCCAATAGATGTTTCTCACATCGATGTGTCTCTCCCTCTCTTTCTCCCTCCTGTCTTCTCGCTCTAAAAATAAATAAAATCTTTTAAAAATATGTTTGAACAGAGAAGATATTGGAAGGCATTCTATATGAGAGTAAAGAATGTATAGGTGTTGATTATTCAGGCTCCTTAACGTGGCAATAAAGACCCCCAAGACCTGCCTGCCTGAGTCTCATCTCATCCCCTCCTAGCCTTTTATGTTAGACTTTAATCTCAAACTGTTTTTTTTTAAAGATTTTATTTATTTATCTTTAGAGGGGAAGGGAAGGAGAGAGGGAGAGAAATATCATTGTATGGTTGCCTTTTGTGTGTCCCCTGCTGGGAACCGGCCTGCAACCCAGGCATGTGCCCTGACTGGGAATCGAACTGTGATCCTTTGGTTTGCAGGCCTGCACTCAATCCACTGAGCTATACCAGCCAGGGCTCAAACTGTTTTTAGTTACTCATTTAAAATGATGTTTTTCCCACCTGTGCCCTTGCTTATGCTGTTTTCCTGCTCTAAAATAACCTTAGTAATTTTTTCAGTTTTCTGACTTCTTAATTTTTAAGATTTTTTAACCCAGAAGTCACTTTCTCCTTGTAGTTGCTGACCTTCCCAAGCCGTCTGGGATTTTCCCTTTCTGGATTAGGAGCCCCCATTTTCTCTTACCATAATACTCTCTAGGGATCTCTACCATTGCACATCGTATTATAATTATCTTTAGGTATCTGTATCTCCCTGTACCAGAGTTCCTGGAGGACAAGGTCTCTGTATTTTTTCTAATCATTATTACGTTTTGACTATAGAAGTGTTCAACAAATGTTTGTTCAATCAATGAAAACTTTTGTTTCCTTTATTTATATTAATATTTTCTTTTATTTATTTATATTAATATTTTCAGACTTTAAGGTTCTCCTTAGTGCTGGTATTTTGAAATTTATTGAACAGATCAGGTTCATGCCTGATTTTATAATACTATTCATTTCTGAAACCTCATCATCTTTGTAATTTGGCCCTTTCACCTTATTCTTCACCTTATTTTCTAAGAAAGAAAAGAGTGTTCTCTTTTTCCCCTAAGGTTAATCGTTCATGAGTGTATTTCCCTTCTACACAACTCCCAAACCTCACTTCTTCAGTTATTCCCTCTCGTATTTAATCCCTCGATCTTTACTGGTTTCTTTCTGTAAGGTGTAAAATGTTTCAGTTTCTCTCCTGTTCCCTGCCTTTCCTTGATTATGTATAACCTTAAACTACCCATATCTCATTTTATAACTCATTTTGTGAAAACTGCTCATCAGTGGCTCACTTTTCAAATCAACTTGTGTTAGTAAGAACTACCATGTTATTCTTCTGTCAAAGGCGATTTTCTCTTGAACTATTTCTGTAATTCCTCAATAGCCTAAGATTTCTTCTTCACAGGTTAATTATATCAGAACTATACTGCTACAAGTAGCACTGATACCATTTACTCCAGTTTGCTATTGCACTTATACCTATTTTGGTTAGTGAAGTTATTTACAAATTAACAAATAAAAATTTAAGCTTGGTTTAGCATTCTTACATGTAGCGTAAATGAGGCTCTGGCATTATGTACTTTGAACCCTTTGAACATTTAAAGCATCCTTTTTTAAAATCTGTGGTGCTTTTTTTTTATAGTATTTTTTTCTATATCATGTTGGGGGTTACACTTACTTGGATAAATACTTTACTCACCTTTCCAGACCTTGAAGGTAGAGATCATTAACTCAAATCTGTTTCACCTGCGGTTTCTTGAACCGAGTGACTTACTGAATTATGTCATTCTTGTTCTTTATTGTCCCTATATAAGAAGTCTAATGTTAAAAATTCATATGTGGATGTTTTTCCATTTTCCTTCATTACATAATTGTTCTTCTCTAGGTATTTTTTAGCATCGAACACTTACAGCTTATCACATTTACAAGAAACACTCAGATTGCACATGCTACTTTATTTGACTCAATGTTTCCAAGTGTCCTACTCCCCACTTTTCCAAAGCATATGAGTGATCTGTTAAATTCAGTGCAATGTGCACTGCAACAAATATCGAGTGCTGCAACAAATACCAAGTGCTTGACTTTTGTAAATTATTGTAGGCAGTGTGAGAATATAAAAGTGAGTAAGACTTGACCACCAGTCAAGGAACTTAAAATGTAGTGATTAACACAACTATTGCTAATACAAGATAGTATATGAGTCATGTTCTGGTAATTTTTCTCATTTTTTTCTCTCTATATACATATATATGCACACGCACACACACACATACACTAGCTTGCATATAGTTAATACAGTTTTCACACAGGAATTCACTTTTTGTGGCAGATGTCATTCATATTTTATATATAAATATTATATTTCTAATTGTTTATGAAGGAGATATGCTGATAAGACTGGTTTAGCATTTAGTTCAAGTCATAAGAGTATTCTTGAGAATAAAAGTGATGTGATGATACCAACTTATGGACTATTTAAGAAAAAGGAAACTTGGAAGTTATAGCTCTTTAACAAAGAATTTTTTAGGGAAAAACAATTACTGAAAAGTCAAATTGTTTTTTGTATTTATAAAGCTGTTGTTAATGATTTTGTTTATACTCTTTGAATGTTTTAGATAATGTCAAAGCCCACCAATCGTTATTCTGTGAAACGATAGTGTGAAATTGATGCTGTTATAGTATAACAATAAGGACGTGACTCATGTATTTTATGTACACATGCATTCAACTGTAGTGACAAATGGCTTCATGCTGTGTGATTAAATGCATATTAGTGTTTGCCCTAGGCATTTGATTATTACCATCTTTACTTCATTACATTACCACACTGTATGGCCATATAATTTATAAGATAATACACACATCACTTTGTTGCTGATAGGAATTATTCTGTTTTATGGATGGTGTCCTTTAATTTTGCCTTTCATGGATTATAAAATTGGTTAATATCTGCTGAAGTGAATCACCGGAGAAGCAAATAAAGATGTTGGCCTCAGGTCACAGTGTCATTTGTGATACTGGCAAAATCTTACAGGCTCATTTATCCCTGCGCATGATTGATAGCAGCATGGGTTAAATGGAGAAAGCTTTGCTTCTATTAAAGGATCATCATGAATGAAGGCCTCCCACTTAATAGTCAGGCATGATGAGAAGACAAGGGACTATCTACAGGTCAAATTAAATAACTTAAATAATTTAAGTAGAATGACAGTGTAATTTGTCCATTTTGTGTTATTACTCTGACCCCTATCAGGATTATAGACTAACTTTCCACTGTAGAGTATTTAAGATGTAATTTTTAATAAATACTTTCAAAGATTTAAAAGCCTTTATAGCTTTTAATTGTAGTAAAATATAGATTTTTATAACATGCTTTAAAGAACATTAAAAAGAAAAGCAGCAATACTGTAAAGTATAGGACCAGTAATATTGCGAATGCTGAGGTAATCTTTAAGCCTTTTATAATATATTTATAATATGCAAAATATAATTATAAACATTAAATATTATTTTATTATAAAGATGCTTTGCAAATATGTATTTTACAATGAAATATTTATTATTACAATATAAATAATTATACATATATTTATTATAACTATATTTGTTATAAATATTTGTGTTATAAATAATAAAGTTTTCATTATAAATTACTAACCAAACTGTTTACAAGAGTTTTTTAGTTGTGCTTTGAAGCCAAATCTTAAAAATAAAGATATAGTTAGTATTTTTTAATGACTACTTTCCTGTATGGAATCACTGTTTGAGTTTAACTATTCAAGTTGTGATTTACAATATGGGAAGATTTAAATTTTTGGAGATTACATGTTTCTTTTAAATGACCAAAAAAGCACGTTTTGTGCATATAAGCATCCTCGTTTCTTGTCCACTGGCTTTTGGATCTCTGTAATAAGCCAGGACTTTAATACATTACCTCATATCCTGTGACAAGTGTCATTGTCCCTGTTATACAGATGAGGAAACTGAAACTCAGAGAAGTCACAGAGCTAGTAACAGGAAACAGAATGTGAATCTACATCTGTTTTGGATTCTGTTACAGGAATCTACAAACATGCACATATCTTTTTCAGAAGCACATATTAAAAATCTGTATTTACCATTGAACTTCAAAACTGGGGCATTTCTCACTTTATCAAGCTGTCTTATAATAGCATTGTAAAGACCTTTTTTGCACTGTGACCCACAGTAGGAAATACATTTAACATTGTCATCTAGTGTACATATTTGTATTTACATTTATATATAATAGAAACAAAAGTTTTATGAAGTTTACTACATGTGAAGATTGCTATTATATTCTAATCTGTTCTCTTTCATGGTAAGTGCTGCTTGGAACTAAACTGATTTCATGCCTCTCTAAGAGTTTTCAACTGAAATAATTCTGTACCAACTTAAAATATATGCAGTAAACTGTTTTCCTCCACTGTATAATTTATATGTACTCTTTATAGAAAAGAACAATGGCCCTGGCTAGTGTGGCTCAGTGGATTGAACACTGGCCTGCGAACCAAAGGGTGAATGGTTTGATTCCTAGTCAGAGCACATGCCTGGGTTGTGGGCCAGGTCCCCTGTAGGGGCAGCACTAGAGGCAACCACACATTTGGTGTTTCTCTCCCTCTCTTTCTCCTTCCCCTCTCTCTAAAAATAAATAAATAAAATCTTTTAAAAAATTTAAAATAAGAACAATGAAGGGGAACATCACTCTACTTTTGATCACTGAAAGACAACAGTTAACAGTTTGATATATTTACTTTTTTTTAAAGAGATAATCTTTTTAAGATTTTATTTTATTTTTCTTCAGAGGGGAAGGGAAGGAGAGAGGGAGAGAAATATCAATGTGCGGTTGCCTTTCATGTGTCCCCTGCTGGGAACTGGCCTGCAACCCAGGCATGTGCCCTGACTGGGAATCGAACCGCGATCCTTTGGTTTGCAGGCCCATGCTCAATCCACTGAGCTACACTAGCCAGGGCCGATATATTTACTTTTTTTACAACATTTTTTTATTGTTATTCTATACAGTTGTCCCAAGTTTTACCCCTTTGCCCTTCCCTGCTCCCATAGTCATTTTCCATACTGTTGTCCATGTCTGTGGGTCATTTATACATGTTCTTTGTCTAGTCCCTTGCCCTTCTTTCCATCATTATCCCCCTTCCCCTCCCCTTTGTTCACTTTCAGTCTGTTCCATGTTTCCATGCCTGTGGTTCTGTTTTGCTCATTAGTTTATTGCTCATTAGATTCCTCTTATAGATGAGATCATATGGTGTTTGGCTTTCACTGACTGACTTATTTCTCTTGGCATAATATTCTCCAGTTCCATTTATGCTGTGGCAAAAGGTAGGAGTTTCTTCTTTCTGCTGCGTAGTATTCCATTATGTAAATATACCACATTTTTTTGATCCACTCATTTACTGATGGGCACTTAGGTTGTTTCCAGCACTTGGCTATTATAAATAGTGCCACTGTGAACATAGGGGTGCATAAGTTCTTTTGAATTGGTGACTTGGGATTCTTACAGTATATTCCCAGCAGTGGAATCATTGGGTCAAAAGGCAGTTCCATTTTTAGTTTTTTGAGGAAATACCATATTCTTTTCCACAGTGGCTGCACCAGTCTGCATTTCCACCAACAGTGCACTTGGGTTCCCTTTTCTTTGTGCCAGCACTTGTTTGTTGATTTATTAACAATGGCCGTTCCAACAGGTGTGCGGTGATGTATGTCAATGTGGTTTTAGTTTGTATCTCTCTGCTGGCTAGTGATGTTGAGCAGTTTTCTTATGTCTATGGGCCATCTGTATGTCCTCCTTAGAGAAGTGTCTGTTCATGTCCTTTGCCCATTTTTTAATTGGATTGTTAGTCTTCTTGGCGTTGAGTCATATGAGTTCTTTATATATTTTGGAGATCAAACCCTTGTCTGCTGTATATTGGCAAATATGATCTCCTGTGCAATCAGTTCCCTTTTTATTTTGATCATAGTTTATCTGTGCAGAGGTTTTTGGTTTGATGTAGTTCCATTTGTTTAATTTTTCCTTTATTTCACTCGCCCTGGGAGACATATTGGCAAAAATATTGCTATGTGGGATATCTGAAATTTTCCTGCCTATGTTTTCCCCTAGGAGTTTTATAATATCATGACTTATATTTAAATTTTTAATCCATTTTGAGTTTATTCTGGTCTATGGTATAAATTGGTGGTTTAGTTTCATTTTTTTGCGTATACCAGTCCAGTTCTCCCAACACCATTTATTGAAGAGGCTGTCTTTACTCCATTGTATGCTCATGTCCCCTTTGTCGAATATTAATTGATCTTAGAGACTTTTCTGGGCTCTTTATTCTGTTACATTGGTCTTTGTGTCTGTTATTATGCCAGTTCCAGACTGTTTTGATTACAGTGGCCTTGTAGTATAGTTGTGATCCTGCCTACTTTATTCTTCTATCTTAAGATTGATGAGGCTATTTAGAGTCTTCTTTGGTCCCATATAAATTTGTTCTAGATCTGTGAAATATGCCCTTGGTATTTTAATAGGAATTGTGTTGAATGGATAGATTGCTTTGGGTAGTATGGACATTTTAATGGTGTTAGCTCTTCTAATACAGAACACAGTATGTTTCCATTTATTTGTATCTTCTTTAATTTCTTTCTTCAGTGTTCTGTAGTTTTCGGAGTACAGGTCTTTTACTTTCTTGGTTAAATTTATTCCTAGGTACTTTACTTTTCTTTTTGCTATAGTAAATGGGACTTTTTCCTAGTTTCTCTTTCTGATATTTCACTGTTGGTATACAAAAATGCCATTGATTTCTTTTTTTTAAGATTTTATTTATTTGTCTTTAGGGGGGAAGGGAAGGAGAGAGGGAGAGAAATATCAATGTGTGGTTGCCTCTCTAGTGCATTCCCTGCTGGGATGGGAACTGGTCTGCAACCCAGGCATGTGCCCTGACTGGGAATCAAACCGTGATCCTTTGACTCGCAGGCCCGAGCTCAATCCACTGAGCTTCACCAGCCAGGGCCATGCCATTGATTTCTGAAAATTGGCTTTGTATTCCACTATTTTGCCAAAATCACTTATTAGATTGAGTCGTTTTTTGGTGGAAACTATAGGGTTTTCTATGTATGCTATCATGTGCTTTGTGTATAATGACAGTTTTATGTCCTTTCCAGCTTGGATGTCTTTTATTTATTTTTCTTGTCTGATTGTTGTGGCTAGAACTTCTAGTACTGTGTTGAATAAGAGCGGTGAGAGTGGACTGCTCTTAAGGGGAAAGATTTTGGGTTTTGCCCATTGAGTATGATGTTGCCTGTAGGTTTCTCATATATGGTTTTTATTATGTTGAGGTACGCCCCTTGTTTTCCTACTTTGCTAAATGTTTTTATCATAAATGGGTGCTGGATTTTATCAAATGCTTTTTCAGCATCTATTGATATGGTCTTGTGACTCTGTCCTTCATTTTGTTTATGAGGTGGATTATGTTTATTAATTTGTGAATATTGTACCATCCTTACATTCCTGGGATGAATCCTACTTGATCATGGATGTATGATCTTTTTAATGTATTTTTGCATCTGGATTGCCAGTATTTTGTTGAGGATTTTAGCATCTGTGTTCATCAGAGATATTGGTCTGCAGTTTTCTTCCTTTGTTGTGTCTTTACCTGGTTTTGGAATTAGGATAATACTGGCCTCGTAAAAACAGTTTGACAATCTTTCCTCCTTTTGATTATTTTTGAAATAGTTTGAGAAGGATAGGAGTTAGTTGTTCCTTAAATGTTTGGTAAAATTTATCTGTGAAGCCATCGGTCCAGGGCTTTTGTGTGCTGGGAGTTTTTTGATTACTGCTTCAATTTCACTCATTGTTATTGGTCTATTCAGGCTTTCTGCTTCTTCTTGATTCAGTTTTTGCAGAGTGTATGTTTCTAGAAATTTGTCCATTTTACCCAGGTTGTCCAATTTCTTGGTATATAGTCATTCATAGTAATTTCCTACAATCCTTTGTATTTCTGTGGTATCAGTTAACTTCTCTTTCATTTCTGATTTTATTTATTTGGGTTCTGTTTTTCCTGATGACTCTGGTTAAAGGTTTGTCAGTTTTCTTTATCTTTTCAAAGAACCAGCTCTTGGATTTATTGATCCTTCGAATTGTTCTTTTAGTCTCTATGTAATTTAATTTTGCCCTGATCCTGATTATTCCTTTCTTCTACTTGCTCTGGGCATTGTTTGTTGTTGTTCTTCCAGTTCTTTTAGATGCAGGGTTAGGTTGTTTATTTGAGATTTTCTTCTTTCAGTAGCCCTCTATTGCTGTGAACTTCCCTTTCATTACTGCCTTTGCTGTGTTCCATAGGCTTTGAGTCATTGTATGTTTATTTTCATTTGTTTTCAGATGCTTTTTGATTTCTTCCTTGATCTCACTGTTGACCCTTTCATCAGTAACATGTTATTCAGTCTCCATGTATTTGAATGTTTTTCAATTTTTTCCTTGAGGTTGGTTTCTAGTTTCAATCCTTTGTGATCTGAGCATGTGCTTGATACAATTTCAGTTTCCTTGAATTTGTTGAGGCTTGTTTTGTGTCCTGCCATGTGGCCCGTTTTTGAAAATGTTCCTGATATGTTTACCTCTGATACTTTTTTCTCATGGTACTTATATAGGTATAGTTTTAACCATGATACTTACATAAATTTGAATCCTAAGTTTTTGAGTTTAGTATGTTTATTAAAGTTATGTGTGCAAATAATTTTTAAAAAATTCACAAAGTTGTCCTGACCACTGTGGCTAAGTTGGTTGGGTATAGTCCAGCAAAATGAAAGGTCACTGGTTTGATTCCCGGTCAGGGTACTTGCCTGGGTTGCAGGTTTGGCCTCCAGTAGGGACGTGTACCAGAGGCAGTCAATTGATGTTTCTCTCTCACATCGATATTTCTCTCCCTCTTTTTCCCTCCTGTCCCTTCTCCCTAAAAATAAATAAAAACAAAACATTAAAAACTTTTTTACAAAGTTTGTTCAGAAAAACAGTAATATCTCCTGCAGTTTACTCTTCTCCAGAGCAACTACTTTAAACTATTTTAGCTGATTCTTTAAACATTTACTTCCACATCTCTAAATAATATGCTCTTTATCATTGCTACATCTTGATTTTCCAGTGTGAGGCATTATTTAATGACTTTCTATAATGGCAAATGAGCGTTTAGCTTTTTTTTTCATTTTTTTTTGCCCTAACTCTTCCCCTTTCACATAATCTTGATTCTATAAGTACAGTTACATTATTATGACTGCATAAGTGCTATTCACAGTGGAACCATTGGAATATGCTATGGTTATTTTTCTTTACCTATACAACACTCCCCCCTGCCACATTTGTCTTGTTTTTCCCTATTGATACCTTTGTAATGTATTCATTATTAACTCAACCCCAGACTTTTCTCAGATACATGAAACTTATTACTGATTTAAAACCAGTGGTAGTCTGCTGATCTCATCTAGGAACTCTTTCCAGAGGTTACTAAACCACTTGCATTTGGACGGGTTCTCTAGGTTTGCTGTGCAAATGTCATCTCAGTATCTCCATTCACAGTACCAGGAGTTCTTTCCCTCTTGTGTAGGGTCTCCTTTGTCCCATACCTTTCTCTTTCTCGCAGAAATCCATAAGTAGCTTCCTGAGAAAGGGTACATGGAAGGTAAATTGGTTTGGACACTGCATGTTTGAAAATTCCATTTACCTTCACTCTCATCATGGCTGGTAAAAGTCCAATTTGGTAACTATTTCCCCTTATTTTGAAGGTGTAGCCTCTTTATTCTGGCTTTCATTGTATATGTGCTTCTGGAGCAAGCACTAGCTTTCATTGCAGATATTAAAAACTGTAATATAATTCATAGCCCTTTGTATGGAAAAAGTTTTTTCCTTTCTTGAAGTTTACAGAATCCTTTCCCTTTTCTCCACTGTTATATTTTCCACTGTGAGCTGTCTTGGTGCTGGCACTTAATGAGTTCTTTGCAGACTCATATTTTTTGTAATTCTGGAAAAATTGATTTTGAAAAATTTCTCTTATTCTCCAATTTTTTCCTTTTTTTTTTCTTTCTAGGGTATAGTTATTGGATCTCCAGAAGTAAGCCACTAGTTGTCTAGCCCTTTTTTTCTTCATTTCTATTTCTTTGGCTTTTTGCTCTTTTTGTAAGATTTCCTTAATTTTATCTTCCAACTTTTCCATTGAATTTTTTATTTCTACTATCTTAATTTTTAAGAGAACTTTCTGTGCATCTTCATTTTATGATAACATCTTCCTTCTTTTTTCATAAATGCAACAGTATATATATACTCTTATAATGAGAATGTTAATGATGTCTCTTGAAAGAATTCCCTCTGCTTAATCTTTGCTTCCTCTGAATTGCTTTCTAAATTTGTTTTTCATTTATTTTGGTTTCTGCTTTGAAATTAGACACTTTGTCTCAAAAATCTATTGGTCTGGGTTTCTCTGCTCTATATTTAAGAATGAGGCACCAAAAATGTGGATTGGAAGCTCTAGATGTATGGGTGGGGCTTATTTACGGTGGTCTGCATATTGGTGTAATCTGATTAGAATATTTTGTGAGGCAATTCTTGGTTGTCATATTACTGTGTCTTTTCTCTTGGCTCAGTCAAATTCCCTTCAATTCAGAACGTACTTCAGTCTCTTGCTTTGAGTGCTGGCTGACTGTCAGCAGCTGTGGGAAACTTTTCAGGTAGAAAGCTGGTGGCACAGGGTATTTCAACATTTCATATGTAAATTTTTCCGTATAGTAGACCTGACCCCTCTTCTCTGCTGTTCCTGTTAATCCATCATTCTAGAGACTTTTATTTTCTTGAGAATGATTTATAATCTGTCCAGGTAAGGGAAAGGTATTCATCTGGATAACCAGAGAGCAGGAGTCTGGGTTTAGCCTCTTCTTTTTTTTAAAGATTTTGTTTATTTATCTTTAGAGGGGGAAGGGAAGGAGAGAGGGAGAGATATATCTATGTACGGTTGCCTCTCCTGTGCCCCCTGCTGGGAACTGGCCTGTAACCCAGGCATGTGCCCTGACTGGGAATCGGACCACGATACTCTAGCTCGCAGGCCCAAGCTCAATCCACTGAGCTACACCAGCCAGGGCCCTGGGTTTTGCCTCTTCTTAAAATGACTCAGGCAGTCATCCTCTTTTTGGCCTCACCACTGTCTTCACAGTTAAAGGTCTAGTATCACCAGACCCTTTGTTTTGCTTTGGGGAGCAGGGAAGGAAGGGAAAGCAACCAGGGAAGTGGTTTGGGGAAGGGGGCCAAGGGATGTAAATCAAATTGCTTTTCAGTTTTCCCTATTGCTGGCTTTGCTTTCTCAGGTCTTACAAACATTACTACTCATCTGTCTGCCTGACGAAAACCCCCAAATTTTTGTTGTTTTTATCTTGTCTTTTATTCTCATTGCCCAGGTTTATGCCTTACATTTCCCACAATCATTCTAGTGGGGCTGAGCTAAACACCTGTGTTCAGTCCACTATCTTTAACTGAAAGACTCTGACTCCTGTTTTTGTTGTTGTCTGTTTGTTTTTAACAAACTATTGAAACAAATAGTTTTTATTGCTATAAACTACACAAGAGAGCAAGTTAAGAGTGCAAACTTGGAACCAGATTACTGGGTTCATATCTGGTTCTATCCTTTACTGGATAATCTTGGATAAATTACCACATCCCCTTGTACCTCATTTTTTTCATTTGTGAAATGGAAATATTGATAGTAAATATCTCATTAAGTTTTTTTGAGAACTAAGTACAGTGTTAAGGGAGTATCTCGTATATAGTAAGTGCTCAACTAATATTAGCTATTTTCATTTAAGTAAGGCTGCATATATCTCATCAGGTAGTGATAACTATTTTCTCACTACTGGACATTTAAGTTATTTGCAATTTTTCTTTTTAAAAAGATTTTATTTTTTATTTTTTAGAGGTGGGGGAAGGGAAGAAGAAAGAGAGGGAGAGAAACATCCATCTGCTAACTCTTGCATACCCTCAGCTGGGGACCTGGCCTGCAGCCCAGGCATGTGCTCTGACTGGAAATGGAACTGACGGCCTTTTGGTTCACAGGCTCAATCCACTGAGCTCAATCAGCTAGGGCTCTTTCTTCGTTTTACTAATAACTATTTAGTAGTAAACATCTGTTGATTTGAGAACTTCTGCACTTAAGGATGTTTTCCTTTTGAGTAGATTCTTAGATGTGGTGTCAGTATATATCCATATTGATAGATTCTTGAAACATGCTAAATTGTTTTTTAAAAGGATTGTTTCCACTTATATTTCTACTAGTACTGTTTGAATGCCTGTTTAACCATCCCTTTACTTACTAAATATTATTTTTAAAAAAATTGCTGATTTGATGTTATTTTAATATACATTTTAAAAAATGTCACTAGTGTAGTACTTTTAATCTAAAGAAAAAAGCAGTTAGTTTTGTCTTATATTTTAGCTTATTTACAGATTGTGATAAGCTATTATGGAAAGCTGTTTTTATTTTTGTAAATTTATTTATTTTTTATCCTTACCTGAGGACCTCCTTACTGATTTTAGAGAGAGGGGAAGGGAGGGAGAAAGAGAGGGAGAGAAACATTAATGTGAGAGAGCTATGTCAATTGGTTGCCTTTCCTATGCACTTCAACCAGACCAAACCCCCAACCTAGGCATGTACCCTGACCAGACTGGTGACCTTTTGGTTTGCAAGATGACGCCCAATCAGCTGAGCCACACTGGTCAGGGTGGCATTCTTCCTCTGTCTTGATAACAGTATTTGCCATTTCCCTAAATAGTCATCCTCATACATGCCTGAGAAAGGCATCACATACATGCCTTTGAGGATTGTGAGATTAATCTGGATTGACTTCACCTCCAGCTCCAAAGGTTAAGTTCATTGAACTGTGCTTCTGTCAGTCGCAAGCTCAGAATTGGTCCTGTGATGGAAAGGTAACCCAAGCAGCCACAAATAGGTAATCTTAGAACTTTTACTGGGACATAGACTCCCTTTTTCATGCTGGAAGAAGGAGCAAGGAAATGTGTAATCTTGGTAGCTGCTTGCAGCCATTTGGTGTTATGAAATAATAGTCTATTTAGACTGTAACCAATATCAAGGGATCATAGGCAAAACTTAAAAGAATAACAATTCAGGTGCCTGTCATATTGCTTGCCTAACCTAATTTTAGATTTTTAAACCAGACAAGCCAATACATTTTATTTTTTTCTAAAGCCAGTTTGAATTGTGTTTTTTGTATTTCCAATTGAAAGTATCCTACTCACTGAGTTAGCAGAAATGGAACAGTGCTTCCTACCTTTTTTCACCTTGCATCATGGCACATGTGGTAGATGGTAACACAGTATTTGTATGTATTTGTATGGTGCAGAGGGGCATGTAGACAAAGTTATTTTTGACCTCTTACAACCAGCCCTGGGTGTTCTGGCCTTTCCAGGCTGTGCCTGGCTTTTTTTTTGCATGAGTGAAGGAATAATGACCTAAAACCTATAACTTACTCATAGTACGCTGTTCTAGCACACTAGTTGCAAATCTCTGGACAAGAGCAAAATGCATATCAACTTAAGACCATTGGATTGATTCCCATATGCTTTGCCTATTTTGCTTTTCTACAACACTTCTAACTGATCATAAATTTTAAAAGTATACCAAATGCGGAAACAATGAAATCTTCTTAGTCATTTGCCTGGGTTCAGATTTTGGTAATATTTGCAAATTTGTGAGTACTTAGCATTGATTTTCTCTTATTCTTAATTTGCAAATTTGTGAGTACTTAGCCTTGATTTTCTCTTATTCTTAACTTAAAAGATTAGAGTTGTCACCAATCTTTCCTATCCACTGTGGAGGCCTCATTGCGGTGTTCACCGTTTTATCTAGTCCTTTAAATTAACATTTGGTAAATTAAGTCAAGGAAACAAAAAACTTTTCCTAGACAGGATCTAAATCTAAATTTCTTACATGTTTAAAACATATTCAGTGACCAAGTAAGTATCACATGCTCAGGTTAATTCATACCTGTGGTTCCCACACTTTAAGTGGACTTGCTAAAACACAATTGTTGGACCCTTCCCCCAGTTCTTGATTCAGTATAGCTCAGGCCCTAGAATTTGCATTTCTAACAGATCCTTAGTTAGGTGTTGCTGATATTGTTGGTTCAGGGACCACACTTTGAGAACCACTGATTTACTTCATTGTTTTCACTGTTTCTTTTTTTTAACACTATTGATAATTAACGTTAAGAGGTAAATAATATGATTTTCTATTTTGAAAATAATGATATACTACTCCCAACTTTGCAGATATTTGGCTAATGATTTTGAACTGTGAGCATTAAAGATAAGCAGTGTTATATGTAGCAAGAAACAAATAGCAGGTCACTAAATAAATGCACTTTAAAGTGTATTTCTGATAAATGAATAACATTTTGACATTGACTTGCAATATAAAATAGGAGCATTCTGATGGAAATATTTTAGCTTTCTTTAGTAATAAAAATCACAAATAAAAATATAGCAATACTCTTAAAGAAATCACTGCCTTAAATCTCTTTTGGGATATGTTGGGGTATAAAAGTAATGGATAAGCTCTATTTAAAGACAGACGTACAGCTTTATGATAAAATATCAATACTTAAAGCATTACAATTATGTGTAATATTTTAAACAGTCTCAGTAGTATAGAAAATGGAATCAGGTATAGTTATAGATTTTTCCTATATTCTGTTCACAATTATTTATTAATTTAACTGATTTGGGTTGTTAATGCACTTAAAAATGTTTCAAGCCTTCAACAGTGCTGATCTTTTAAAATATGACCCTGTTTTTTGTGTGTGTGTGATTTTTAAATTTAAACTTGGAATTTATTGTCAGGTTAGGATTTTTCTGAGTCTCAGAAAAACTAGCCTTTCTCCCCAAGGTTACACAGTTGACAAAGCAGTCAAGTTTTTATTCAAGTCTAGGCCTCTAAGTTCAACTATCTTTTCTGCCATACCATGTAGGAAGTAATACCCTATAAACCTCAGAGAAGCAATTTAAGGATTAAAGGAAAAATATAGGTGAAATTGCCTTGTAATATGTAAGAAGGTGTATAAAAATAAGCTTTTCCAATTGCTAGTTAATTTACTGAGAACTTATTTTGTGCCTAAAACTGTATTAAATGCTGTGGGAGAGTAAATGAAACAAGTGTCAAATAGTTCTTGCCTTTAAGAAACATCCCCTTTGGAGAGGCAGATTGAACACACATAGAACAACTGGTAAATTATTGTTAAACTTTGTAGTATTGAGTTTAAGCACACAGTAGGCATTTGAAGAATGGAGGGGCCGAAGTGGTTTAGAGTAGTCAGGAAAATGTTCCTGGAGGAAAAGGGCCTTGAATTGGGCACAAAAGATAGATAGAATTTAGATAAGAGGGGAAGCTGAAAAATTATTCTAGGCACAGAAGTGAGAATTAGCATGAATTAGGTAGGAGACAGTAAGGAAACTATAATAGAGGATATTCTGGTCTTTTATGGGGACCTCTGTTGGGTGCAGAAGAAGGTTAAAGTTGTTAAAGTTGAGAAGGGGGATGAAACTATGGGGAACCCTTAAAAATCAGAGAACTGCATTTGGACTTGATTTGTAGAAAGAGAAGCCGTCTTATATTTGGAGATTGCTGAGCTTTAAGTAGTGTTTTGAAAAGTAGTTCTGGAGCAAACATGCAGGAAAGATTGAAGTGGGGGGGGAGATTTAAATAAAGGGATAACAAGAAAAGGTGATTATAATTCATGTTTGAGGTAATGAGGGTCTGACTAGATTGATAGCAGTAGTAGTAGTGATGCAGGATAAATCTAGGGCCAATTAGAAGGAA
Organism: Carollia perspicillata; assembly: GCA_004027735.1. NCBI lineage: Eukaryota > Metazoa > Chordata > Mammalia > Chiroptera > Phyllostomidae > Carollia > Carollia perspicillata. The sequence goes on from PVKM010003306.1 coordinate 26,332, forward strand.
GAACAAACAGGTCTACTTAAAGATTAGTTTTAGGGGATGAAGGGGGATAAAAGTAAGAGAGGAAAAGGCAGAGATCAGAGATTATGAATGTTCACATTATAAATCAAATGTGTCATTACTGATAGAAATGAAGTTTAAAACATTTGGGGAGAATAAGGTACAAATTTTGATTTGTTAAATATGAGGTGAAAAAATGCAAATGAGTGCATTTGAGATGACTTAAAGATGCATTGGAACCATTCACATGGTGGTCACTAGATAGAAGTTTGGATTTAGAAGTAAATTTAGAGATAAAGTAAGAAAGTAGATCTAGGAACGACAAGCAGTTTGTCTGCAATCACGTGACTACCTTTTAACAGATGTGTTAACATCAACTAATTCCCAGTCTGTTGCTCTTTGAATGATTATTTATGTGCCTAAAGGAGGGGTCACTAAATATGTTCAAGGACTAGGGAGATGAGATAAATTAATTTAATATTCAACAGATATTTATTTAATCTCTGATATTCCTGTAGTGTATCAGCTCTGTCCCAGGTGCTGAAGACATAGCATGGTCAGGACAGGTGAGACTGCTCTCACAAAGCTTACATTTCAAAGGAGGGGGGAGTAGTGATAAAGTTAGCAGGTAATTCCCAGGAAAACTTGGGGTAATGGTGAAGAAGGTAGAGAAGGATGATGTGCTGAAGAGGGATGGAGTATGGTGCATATCGAAGAGTTCGTTTGACCTGAGTGAGGCCTGAAAAAACAGGAAGGAAATTCTGTGTAAATGTGAAAATAGAACATTCTGGACAGAAGGAACAGAAAATATGTAGGAATAAATTTGGTATGTTTTTGAACTGAAGGAAGATTTATTCTGTGCTTATCATGTGCCAGATATGCTAGGCTCTGGGGGGTACAAAAGTGAAGAAAACAGCAACAGTGGCTCTCAAAGCTGAGTGGCAAATCATCTGGATTTGCACTGTCTGGTAGATATTTCTTTGGTAAATGAATGCATTTTATATAAATGACAAACAATGTAATTATTTTGGCACAAATAATTTTGTTTATTTATTCTCCATAGTCTTTGCCAGACAATATTTAAGGCCTAGCACAGATATCTTTTCTATAGCACCCTCCTTAAGCCCTGTGGATAGAATTGCTTTCTTATCTATATTTGCTTTAGGTACTTTGTATATGCTTCTATTTTAGTGCTTATCACACTGTTGGTTTCTATGTCTGTTTCTTCAAACAGGTTGTGAGCTCATCCCCTGAAAAATTTGTGTAGTGCTCTGTACATGCTAAGAACCTGATTATAGTTTCTTTGATTGACTGCTCTGTGCAGTTCATCATGAATTTTTTTGAGGACTAACATTATTCAAAGTATGGTCTACACACAGCAGAGTATCTATTCATCAGTTGATAGACATTTGTATTGTTTCCACTTCTTGGCTGTTATGAGCAATGCTCCTATGTACATTCATGTACAGTGTCCTTTTGAGTACCTAGGAGTGGAATTACTGACTCATATGGTAACTCTGTGTTTAATATTTTAAGGAACTGCTTGACTGTTTTCCAAAGTGGCTGCATCATTATATATCTCCCCCAGGAATCTTTGAGAATTCTAATTTCTTGTTTTTTCACTCATTCCTCAGATAGGATGTTTTTCTGCTGGTCTTGCCTAGGCTTATAATTGCAACTGCAGTCAAATGTAAGCATGTAGAGTTGATGGAAGACTGGGCTCATCTAGCTCACGAGGGATGGCTGTCCTCTCCCTCTCCATGCAGTTCTTTGTTCTGTACTTCATGGCATGGCAGGTTCAGAGCAGGATTGTAAGAGAGCAAAGTCTTCACGGCCTATTGGTCAAAGAAAATCCTATGGAATCTGAGCTGCAAGAGGGTAGAGAAATAAATTCCACCTCTGTAAGGAAGAAGTGACCATATCACACTTAAATAATTTCTTTTTTTTTTAATTTTTATTTTTAGAGAGAGGGGAAGGGAAGGAGAAAGAGAGGGAGAGAAACATCAATGTGCGGTTGCGTGCGGTTGCCTCTCACATGGCCTCCAATGGGGACCTGGCCTGCAACCCAGGCATGTGCCCTGACTGGGAATCAAACCGTGACCCTTTGGTTCACAGCCTGCGCTCAATCCACTTAGCTACACCAGTCAGGGCCATTTGCTTTTCTTCCATATCACATTTCAAATGAAGAGTGGGAAGAATTTGTGACCATTATGCAATTTATCATAGTTTATATTTTTCACACCAGCAAAATATGCTCATTCTACTTCTAAGAGCTGCAAAAATCTCACCCCCAAACAGTATCAGGCTCAAAGTCCAGCATTGCTTGACCTGTACCAGGTGAAACTGTGTTTGAGATGCTTTAGCTGCAGCTTCTCAGATATAGCTACTTTTAATCCAGAGACCTATGAATTACAAACCCAATTATTTGTCTCCCAATCCAATATACAGTAGTGGCACATGGACAGGGTAATCACAGTAGGCACTTCCATTTTAAAAGAGGAGGAAGAAGGACATTTAGTGGTCACTTCTGTAGCATCTCTGAAGAGGTGGGCACATACTGTCATGGGCATGGAATGTTCCCCAGTTAGTTCTCTGTGATATTGTGATATATGATAACTATATATTTGGTTTTCATCCTGTTTAAGGCACAGAGCTCCTAAAACCTTTGGTAATTTCTAAGCAATAAGAGCAATGGGAACATCTTCTGTTGTGGTATTTGGTCTTTTGTCCTCCATTCCTGATAATAGCTCTAGAGCCACATAGGTAAAAGATGTCTTGTTATTCATAACCTGCTCCTTTCAACCACACCTCATTAACATAAAATGTTAATGGCTTTTGGAAAGCCCCTAAGGGAATCAGCCATGTGATTAGAGGGTTGAAATTTTCAGGTGCCCCTTCCCACCAGACCTTCTAGGAGGGGAGAGGGGTTAAAGATTGACTTTATCACTAATTTCCAATGATATAATCAATCATGTCCACACAATGAAGCCTCCATAAAATCCCCAAAGTGCAGAGGTTCAGAGAGCCTGTGGATTGGTGAACAAGAATGATCTATGTGCTGAGAAGGTGACACACTCCAAACTCTATAGGGACAGAAGCTCCTGTGCTCAGGGCCCTTATGGATCTCTGGATCTCTTCATCTGGCTGTGCATTCACATCTTTTAATATTCTTTGTAATAAATTGGTATTCCAGTAAGTTAACTGTTTTCCTGAGTTCTGTGAGCTGATCTAACAAATTTATTGAATATGAGGAGGGGGTCAAGGAAACCAGTAACTTATAGGCAGTTGGTCAGAAGTACAGGTGACAACCTGGACTTGCAATTGGCATCTGAAGTGGTGGCAGGGGCAGTCTTGTAAGATCAAATCCGTAACCTGTAGAATTTGACGTTGTCTCCATTGTCTCCAGATGGATAGTGTCAGAATGGAGGTAAGTTGTGGGACACCCATCTGGTGTTGTAGAAATACCTGGTGAGGGGAACAGTCCCATGACTCCGGTGACCAGAGGTGTTGGAAGTGAAGTAGAGTATTGTGTGTAGTGTAAAGGAACACAGTAGAGGTTTTCTTGCAGGGGTGCCCAACCTTTTGGCATCTCTGGGCCACACTGGAAGAAGAGTTGTCTTGGGACACACATTCCATATATTAAATACACCAACATTAATGAAAACTGCTGAGCAAAAAAAAAAAAAAAGGTTTAAAGTAAATATAAGATTTTGTGTTGGGCTGCATTTATAGCCATTGTGGGTGGCTGGTTGGACACCCCTGGTACAGTTTCCATTCTGCTCCCTTGAGGTGTTCTGGTCCACTGTTTTTCTCTTGGTTCTACCCCTGGATTCTTGGCTCAGCTATTGGAAAGGCTCTTCATTTTCTATAAGGAATTTTCTCTTTGCAACCAAGTCACTGTTTCAGTTTTGTTTCTTACCTGTAAAACTTTGTTGGCTCAGAGGCCTCTTCATTTTGCACTGTCTCAGTTCTTCTTGGTCTAAGATGGCATTGCTTTTATCAGTATTACCATTAAAAGAAGAAAAACCAACCTAAACTAAGAACACAAAACTTTCTGGGTTTCCTGTGAGGTTTTTCTCCAAAGCCACATCCATAATTCTTTTTTAAGACAGACTTCTCTCTACCTTGGATGTATCAGGTTGCTCTGAGATAATGCCCTTGACGTTGTTATATAGTAAGTTTGCTTTGCATTTTTCCGAGGCGTTCAAGGGTCTTTACATCCATACTTATTTGATAAGTGGTTTGATATTTATTTTGAGTTATTTCTTATTGTGAGAATTGTTGTTGATTAGAGAGACTAGAAATGTGAAACATTTTATTTTCCTACCCACCACATCTTAGGCCCTTCATATTTCTTTCAAATTTGACTTAATGAACCTGAACAATTCCTTTTTCTGTCTTTTCTATTCCCTTCATATTCAGCTAAAAATGTAAAAGAGCCAGTTGACACATCCAGCTTTATGAATGGATATTTCCTTAGAACCACATTTTAATTATGTACACTTTTTATCTTCCAAGTCACTGAAGACAGTGCTTTAGTCAGTTATTTTGTGCCATCTTCCCGGACTCTGTAACCGTTTCCTCATTGTCTTCCAATTCATAGTCTTTCTGCTGCTCTTCAGCCCTTGCTTACCATGCAGTTCCAAAGCCAGTGCCACATGTTTTAGATGTTTGTATGACATCATTTCATTTTCATTATTGATTTCTCTGTTAATTACCTATGCTGAGTAACAGACCACCCAAAACTTAGTGGCTAGAAACAACAACAATTTATCATTCCTCACAATTTTGTGGATCGACTGGAATATTTATCTTACGGTTTCATGTAAGCTCTTTCATACAAGTTTCTTCATTTGGTAGGTTTGAGTGAGGTTGAGCTCAGCTGGAAGAGCTGGAACTCTGGGGTCCCTTTCTTTACATGGAATTTCATCTCAGACTTTTTCACAGCATGGTGATCTCTGGGGAGCAAACTAAGAGTTCAGAAGCAGAAAATGCTAGACTTACTAAAGCCTCATACAACTCTGGAACTCATACAATGTCAGTACTGCCACATTCTGTTGGTCAAAGCAAGTTGTAAAGCTAAACTAGATTCAAAAGGGTGAAGAAATATATTCCATGTCTCGGTGGGAGGAGTAAGAATGTAATATTGCGGAGAGGCATGGATACTGAATGAGGAGAATTTGTGGTCACTAAACAATATATAACAATATACATATAATATATAATCACCAGATAAGGGAGGTTCTTATTTTCATAAAACTAAAACAGGACACTATGAAAAAAACACAGTCACATAACATGAAAGAACTCTTGGGCTTTGAAAACATGAAAAATTTTAATAGAATAATTGGAAAATAAAGGGGAGGAGATCTCTCAGAATATGGAATAAAAATACAATAAAATGGAAGTTAGGGAGAGAAGAAAATTAGATAGCAAATGTACATGATCTAATGTCCTACTACTATAAGGAGTTCCAGAAAGTGAACAGAGAAGTTGGGAAGGATACTATTAAAGAAAGTAGTACAGGCAAATTTTCCCACAACTGAGGCCAAACTATCAAGTATGAAGTTGGAATAATATAATTTGCAAACATTTCTACATTTACAAAACTTGCCTCCCGTTTACTTTTTCATAAGAAATTATTGGGGGTTACTCTTCATCAAAATGAGGAAAAAACAAAAAAAGCCACAGTAGCCAGGAAACAGAGGTTCCAGCACAAGAAACTGTCAGTGGAAAAAGTGTAGTACAATGGTTGTCCATCCAGCTAAGCAGGCCAGGTTGGAACAGCAGAACAGAAGGCTGTGGGAAAATGATCACTCAAATCATTTGGTCAAATAAATGGAAAAAAAATTCCTCTGAATGTATCCCTACTTCCATCTTGACTTGTAAAAATATTACCTTTTAAGGCTCCACTAAAATATCTGTTCTACCAAGAAGTCATTTTGGTCTCAGTAGAGTGGTCCTTTCCTTTTGCTGAGCAACCGTAATAACATGTAACTATCTTAAAGTACATCTTATATCTGGAGTCATTGCAGCTAATTCCCTGACATCTTCACCACAGAAAGTTAAACTGAATCACTGTGGTAGTTTCATTACTCTTGCTGCTGATTGATTTATAAATATTGGGTTGGCCAAAAAGTCTGCATATTTTTTTCCATAAAATAAAAGACATTTTTCATTTTCAGTAACTTTATTGGTTTGGGTATTTTGACTATGTCTGCTATCTTCCACTAGTGGCTTCTAGTGGGTAGAGGTTAGGGGTGCTGCTAAACATCATCCAATGCATAAGACGGCCCCACAGCAATGAATTACTTGGCCAAAATGTTGGTAGTACCAAGAAATTTCACAAACCACTTTTGACATGTTCAGTCAGTCACAGCACCTTCTTTATATAAGGCATAAATCTTTTTTGTGTGTTTCAGTTGCATTTTTACCTATCTTGAAGTCATAAAGCATAATATGCCAAAAAGTTGCTGATTTTCTTCCATCTTGGACATATGTTGCTTATTTTCTTTCATCTTCCATATTAAAATGGCTACACAAAAATTCACCAGTGCTGATGGTTTTTTTAAAAATGCACACCGATATGAGAGCTGTCACAATACAATCTAACAAAATTGTTTCTAATGAAGTTAACGACTTCATTAGAACTAAGTCTTTTAGAACTTAGTCCTTCATTAGAACTAAGCACTAACAGAACCATTGTATGGAAAAAAACTAAATTAACTTTTGTGGCCAACTCCATAGGTGAGCAGCTCAATCCTAGCCAAGGAGATCTGAAGGGAAGTGTATTCTGATAGGCTTCTGAGAAAATTTTCCTTGCTCCTAAGAAAGCGTCTCAGCAGGAAATGAGCCCTTGTTTGTGCTGTGTATTGTCTAGTCATGACACCTGGAATTGCTGAAGCCATCTTGACCATAAGAGGAGTCAGCATGAGGGCAGTGAGAATGGCAGAGTGTATTGATGAGGGAAGAACCTAGGTCCTTTATTTTCCCCCAAATCAATATGTGTCTTTTATTGCATCTTTAAAATATTACAAGTAAGTCTGAGGAATCATCTGGCATCTTGCTGTTTCTGTACCTGGAGAATGTGGATCTTTTTCATCAGACTACTGAACTGTTCATATTTCAGAAACATGGATGCCATCCATTTTCTGATATCCTTCTTTTTAACTGTCGTGGCTTGCTGAATCAAAGCAGCTGAATTTGATACCAGTTCAGTGCTATTCCCTTTAAGAACCAACTCATCTTTCTGGGCTTGAGATATTGAACATGCAAAACCTGACCTCATCTAAACCCTGTGGATGTATTTTTCACTTAAGTTTCTAATTGCAATAAGAGAACCATTCCCCTGAATAAGGATGTTGATGGGGAAGTGAGCTTACACAGACCTTGTAAAGGAAGCCCAGTGCAATACCTTTGACCATGGTTAGTACATGGCTACAAGTAGTGCTAATGGTAGCCAGTGCCCTTCTGTCTCCCCACCATTTATCAACCCTGAACCTCTTCTTTTTCTCTCCAAGGAAACTGAGTTCTACATTGATGTGATTGAAGTCCCCGTGCAGGGTGCCTCTGGAGTCCCTCACAATAACTGTGTCCCTTCTGAGTGATGACATTTTCTGAAGTGTTGACAGTCTGATTGCTGAGAATGGTCCTTACCCTCTTAGTAGATGTGGCAAAGAGAACCTTGGCCCTTGACAGCATTGTTCAGGAACTAGTTATAATCACACCCGGAGTCTACCCAACCTCTATACTTCCATAATGTAAAATAATAAATGCTCTTCTTGTTTAAGTTAATTTCAGTCAGACTTTGTATTATCTGCTGCCAAAAGAATTCTAACTTTATGTACTACTATATATTTGTGTATCTGTTATGCCTATGTATATCTATATACATTTACCATAATTATTAGCTGTATAAGACAACTCTTATATTAGATAACCATAAGGCAAGGTCCTGTCCTGTTTAATTTTTTAAAAAAGATTTTATTTATTTATTTTTAGAGAGATGGGAAGGGAAGGAGAAAGAGAGGGAGAGAAACATCAATATGTGGTTGCCTCTCACACGCCCCTAATTGGAGACCTGGCCTGCAACCCAGGCATGGGCTGTGACTGGGAATCAAACTGGCAATCCTTTGGTTAGCAGGCCCGCGGTCAATCCACTGAGCTACACCAGCCCAGGCCTGTTTAATTTTCTTTCTTTGCTTTGTTTTACTAATTTTTTATTTTAACCAAAGTACTATTTGTGTTTGGTTCAAAAGAAATAGGGCTGATGAGCCACATTGAAAAACAGCAGTCATGTGATCTATATATTTCCCCATTGGAGTGTCCCAGAGTCCAGCCATATTTAATTGCTTTGCCGATTTCTTCTGGTATTAACCTTTATACATTTAAATACAGTTAACTCTTGAATGACACCGGGTTAGGGGTGCTTACTCCCATGCAGTTAAAAATCTGCATGTAACTTTTGACTCCCCTAAAACTAAACTATGAACAGTTGTTCCTCAGTATCTGGTTTCAGGACCCCCTAAAGATATTAAAATCTGTTTACATGTCCAAGTCCCCTACATAAAATAGTGTGGATCAATGCTTACAGTTGGCCCTCCACTTCCATAGACTCCCAGCTGCAGGTTGAAAACTGTACAGATATTTAATGGAAAAAAAAATCTGAGTGTAAGTGGGCCTGTGCAGTTCAAACCTGTGTTGTTCAATAGTCATCTGTAATGTAATTCTGTTTCTTGATATGTACACTTTTATTGTATTTTTTAATATCCTGTTATAATAATTAATAATTAGTTCACTTATATCACCCACAATCACTATTGCTTTCCCTCCTTCCATTTTTCTGATATACTTATAACTGTTGGATGACTCAATGGTCATTTTACACCAGTGGTTCTCGAAGTGTGGGAGGATCCTTTCAGGGGGTCTGCAAGGTTAAAAATATTTTCATAATAATACAACAGTGTTATTGCCATTCTTCATTTTCTCATTAGACTACAGTGGAGTTTTTAATAAACTGAATAATATGATATTGCAACATACTGAATCCAATTGTCTTCTTTTAAGCCATAAATGAAGGAACTTTGCAAATACAAAACAGCGTCATTTTTATTGCAATTTTTTTGTTTAGGAAAATGTTATTTTTAATTAAAAAGTTATCTGATGTTAGGATTTCATGAACTTATTTTTATTTGAATTAATAAATATTTAAAAAGTTTTCAGCTTTAATTTTCTAAGCTCTTTGGATTGTACCAGTGTCAGATACACAGATTTTATATTGTATTATTTTATACAAGATCTTAAGATTGGGAGAGGGTAAGTGAATGGTGTGTAGGACTCTCTATATATTTCTTTGCAAATACCTGTGAATTGATAATTATTAAAATGCAAGTTGAAAAGAAAAGTTTTTGCTGCCTAACTCATGCATTTTCTGAGTTGAAAAAGATAGTTAAGTGTCTTGGTTTTAAATAAAAGATAGTTACCCCAGTCTTTCTCTTCTGACTTTGCTGGGTTTAAAGATTACATTGTTTTTAATTAGTACTTGCACCATCCTTACAAAGTGCTATATCAAGGTGAAGTTTAGGAAGCACAGTGTTTCTTTCAGCCTTGGTGTAGAACAGTTAGTGAAGGGCCATGCCTTGCCTGCAGCATTAGGAACCCAGCCTTTAGGAGACAGGTGTCAAGGGCAGAAGATTTAGCACTTGAGGCTACCAGGGTAACAGACAAAGCCTCAGTCACAAAGAAACAAAATTCAATAATTTTTTGCTAAGTGCTTTGTGTATCAAGATCAGAATAGGAGTAATGACAAAATTTACTCACTGTTAAACCTGGAGGATTATGGGATACAGGTTGTTACATTTTTATGCTAACTGTACTTTTACTTGAAAAACTTAGATAAATGCTGCTGCTTCTTTTTTTTTTTTACAGTCAAACCCTTTTTGTATTACAGGAAATAAATGTTAATATGGAGAATGATTTTAAGACTGACTCATCATTATCTACCTTTGCTCTTCAAAGTTCTTCAGAGACATTGTTTTCTATTCAGCTGTTAGATTTCAAAACAGGTTTACTGGAAGCATTAGAAGAATTACGTATGAGACGGGTAAGTACCTTTTTAAAATGCTTTTTTAATCAGAGAACTTGGTTTGTCCAGTTTTTTTGATAATGAAAAAAAAGAGACTTCACAAAATAACCTCTTATTTAGAAAGTCTATTTAATGAAGAATTCCTGCTAAAAAAAAAAGAATATCTGGATAATGGTATATCTTTTCTAAGTAAGGCAAGTTTAGATAACTGTTTAAAACTTTATATTCTGTTGCTTCAAATAATGAAGCAAAAGAGAAAAGGGTAGATTTAGTTGATATCAGGGAATGGGAAAGGAGAATTTATAAACTAAAGCAGACTTACAGATTGTTAAACACTGAATAAATCAGCTAGTGTTTATTGAGTGAGTGCCTTGCAATGCATTGATAGCACTATAGTTTGACACTATGGCTGATTAAAAAACTCTTCTTCAGGAGATTACATTTTTGTTGTGGTTATGAGTTGGGTGTGTGTATGAAATGATTAAATAATGAAACAAGGCAATATGTGATTAAGTGACAAAATAAATGTGTGTAGTAAATATTCAGAGTTCAAAGAATAAAATGTTAGTTTTAGAGTGATAATCCTGAGATTTTTAGAAAGGAGAGATTTAGTATAAAATTGTAAAAGATGTTTTGGCAGGAGATCTATATTGTTTAAAACTCCTTAAAAGCATTTCATTTCTGAGATTCTCTGGATATAAATTTAAAGAGTATATTGTCTGCTCTCTAAGACAGTTTGGACTTGGTAAATTTTAAAGAGAAGAAAATAAACTCAAACTATTGTAATGATCTAGGAATTAGGTCACTAGGACTTTTGTATGAAGATAGAACAGTAGAGACAGACAGAAGAATCGATAGAATTTGGTGACTTCCTGAAATTACTTCTAAGTGAGGGAAAAAAAGATGTGAAACATTTTCATTATATGAACCTTGTTTTAGGATTTAAAAGTATTGAAATTTGTTGTCATAATAAGAAAATTTAACCACAATGTTCATCCTATCTAAAGCTAGTTATTAGCAAAATAACTAAAGTCTATTTAATGAAGAATTCCTGCTAAAAAAAAAAGAATATCTGGATAATGGTATATCTTTTCTAAGTAAAGCAAGTTTAGATAACTGTTTAAAACTTTATATTCTGTTGTATTGTGTTTTAAACATTATATTTTGATATATTTGTATTTCCAACTTGAAAAATAAATTTCCTTTAAAAATCTTTTGAAAATTTTCAGGGTAGCTGTGGTATTTTAAATAACCAAATGCAGGTGTATACACTACTTTTAATAACATTCATCATTTAAAGGAGAACTTTATTCTTAAAAGGGGGATAAATTTTCTATTTTATTGGAAAAAGGTAATCATTGATTTTTACATTTATGTAATGACAATACTTTATCCATATTGTTGTATTTTAATCCCCCCATATTTTATTAGGAAAATTCTAAAAATACATAAGAGTTAAAAGAATTTCACAGTGAACATCCATATACCCACTACAAGTTGGTCCGAAGGTTGTGGGTTATTGTTAAGCTGATTAACATATACCCACTACAGTAAGCAGAATAATGGCATCTCAGTGAAGTCTACATCTTAATCTTCAGAACCTCTGAATATGTTACCTTACACAGCACAAGGGACTTTGCAGATGTGATAAAGTTATGGATTTTGAGATAGATTATGCTGAATTATTCAGGTGGGCCCAGTGTAATCACAGGGTTCTTATGAGAGGAAGGAAGGATTATCAGAATCAGAGAAAAAGATGTGACGATAGAAGTAAGGAACATGGTCATGGAGGGACTTGAGATGTTATACTGATGGCTTTGAAGATGGAGGAAGGAAGCTGTGAGTAAAAGAATGCAGGTAGAAGCTGGAAGAGGTGAGGAACTATCCCTTAGAGACTTCAGAAAGTGTGTGGCCCAGGTAACACCTTGATTTTAGTTCAGTAAGAACATTTAGCCCTGGCCAGTGTGGCTCAGTTATTTGGAGTGTCATCCTGTACACTGAAAGGTTGTGAGTTTGATTTCTAGTCAGGGCACATACCTAAGTTGCAGGTTTGATCCTCAGTTGGGTTATGTATGGGAGGTAAATGATTGATGTTTCTCTCTCTTTCTCTGTCTCAAAGCAATGAAAAACTGTCCTTGGATGAGGATTAGGAAAAAAAAAACATTTTAGACTTTTGACTACGGAATTGTAACTGAATTAATTTTGAGTTGTTTTAAGACAATGTTTTGTTATAATTTGTTACAGCAGCAATTGGGGATCTAATACATCCACCACCCAGATTCTATGCTTAATCTTGTATTTATCCTTCTGTATTTGATCTTTTTTTGATGCAGTACCATGTAAGTTTAAAATTAGTGTGTTTCAGTGTGCATATCATTAACTAGAGTTCAATATTTCTTTATGCATTTTTCTTTTAATATAAAATACAGTGAAATGTATAGTTCTTAAGTGCACCATTTCATGAGTTTTAATAAATGCATACAGCTGTGTAACCCAAACCTTTGTCAAGATATAGATCATTACTTTTACCCACAGAAAGTTTCTTCATGTCTATTCTTATTCCTCAGTTTTATCCATCCAGAGGAAATCATTGTTCTTACTTTTTCACTGTAGATTAGTTTACATCTGTTCTAGAAATGTATATAAATGGAATCATGCAACATTTTTCTTTTGTGTAAGTTTTTTTATTCAGCATAATATTTTTGAGATTCATGTTGTTGAACATATCAGTAGTTTGTCCTTTTTTTATTGTTGAGTGGTATTCTGTTGTATAAATGTAACACAGTTTGTTCTTTTCATTAACCTATTGATGGACTCCTGTGTGATTTCCAGTTGGCTATTATGAAAGAAGCTACTACTGTGAACATTTTTGTACAAAATGTTGTGCAGGCACGTATGACACAGCGATGTAAGAACAAATCTTTTTTTAAAAAAATATCAATCTGCCCTGGTTGGTGTAGCTCAGTGGATTGAGCGTGGGCCTGCGAACCAAAGGATCACAGTTTGATTCCCAGTCAGGGCACATACCTGGGTTGCAGGCCAGTTCCTAGCAGGGGACCCACGAGAGGCAACCATACATTGGTATTTCTCTCCCTCTCTCTTTCCCTTACCCTCTAAAGATAAATAAGTAAAATCTTAAAAAAATCTATCTATTTATTTATTTTTAGACAGAGGGGAAGGGAAGGAGAAAGAAAGGGAGAGAAACATCAGTGTGTGGTTGCCTCTTGAGCACCCCAACTGGGGACCTGGCCTGTAACCCAGGCATTTGCTCCGAATGGGAATTGAACCAGCGACTCTTTGGTTCACAGGCTGGTGCCCAATCCACTGAGCCACACCAGCCATGGCAAATTTTTTTTTGTTTTTAAAGATTTTATATATTTATTGTTTTAGAGGGGAAGGGAGGGAGAAAGAGAGGGAGAGAATCATCGATGTGTGAGAGAAACATCAGTTGGTTGTCTTTTGTACACACCCCAACTGGGGATTGGGCCTGCAACCCAGCCTGCAACCCAGGCTTATGCCCTGACTGGGAATTGAACCAGCAACCTTCTACTTTGCGAGTGGTTGCTCAACCAACTGAGCCACAATGGTCAGGGCAGGAACAGATCTTATTTGGGAACTGTTTATGAGATATTTGTTACCTTGCATGCCCTCTCTGATCTCCCAGTGTTCATCGAAAATTTTTAATATTTCCCCTTAGTAGTTATGAAGAGATACTTTTATTTAGCTTTCAAAAAGAAAAGTGAAAAATTTTAAGATCCAGTCAATAGTAATAATAATTATATTTAATTTGTTAAGCTAAAAAGAGGCAGAAACTAAAATATTGAAACACAATTATTGATGAGCTTGGATGGGCTTGATTGTTAGGTCCTTGCATGTTTAGGAGGTAAAGATATTGACCGACTAAAGACTTTGTTTAGTTATATAGGCATATTAAATTTCCAGGCTAATCAGCAAATGAATAATATTAGGATTTATAATCTTCCCAGAGAGAAAGTATGTAATTGTTTAAATTATCTTGGGTTTGATTGTTCAAATAGCCTTAAAAGAAGAATAATTTTAGGTCTTAGCTATCTTTCTTCTGAGCCTCATTTATCTTGGTAAAAGATGTTGAAGCCATCTTCTGTGTGTTCCAGAAACTGGCCCAGATAGTCTACATTTTTGTAATTAGTTTTAATACTGAAAGGTCTGTTAATGGCAAAACTCAGGGCTTTCTCACTTTTTTTTTGTATTGCCAGAAGATGTCTTTATTTTTCTGTGTACTTGTAAATTGACATTTATGTTCTGTCAGTACATTATTTTTATTTATTTATTTTTGAAAATATATTTCATTGATTATGCTATTACAGTTGTTCCATTTTTTTCTCCCCTTTATTTCCTTCCACTCCATACCACCCCTCCCACCATGATTCTCCCATCTTAGTTCATGTCCATGGGTCATATATGTAAGTTTTTTGGCTTCTCCATTTCCCATACTATTCTTAACCACTCCCTGTCTATTTTGTACCTACCATTTATGCTGCTTATTCCTGTACCATTTTCCCCATTCTTCCCCTTCCTCCTCTCCGCTGATAACCCTACATGTGATCTCTATTTCTGTGACTGTGTACCTGTTCTAGTTGTTTGCTTAGTTTGTTTTGTTTCAGGTGTTGATAGTTGTGAGTTTGTTGTCATTTTACTATTGATATTTTTTATCTTCTTTTTCTTAGATAAGTCCCTTTAACATCTCATATAAGGGCTTGGTGATGATGAACTCTATCTGTCCTTCCATTCTAAATGATAACTTTGCTGGATAGAGTCATCTTGGATGTAGGTCCTTGCTTTTCATGAATTTGAATACTTCTTTCTATCCCCTTCTTGCCTGCAAGGTTTCTTTTGAGAAATCAGCTGATAGTCTTGTGGGAACTCCTTTGTGGGTAACTGTCTCCTTTTCTCTTGCTGCTTTTAAGATTCTCTCCTTATCTTTAATCTTGGGTAATGTAATAATAATGAGCCTTGGTGTGTGTTGCCTTGGGTCCAAGTTCTTTGGGACTCTCTGAACTTCCTGGAAGTCTATTTCCTTTGCCATCTTGGGGAAATTCTCCTTTATTATTTGTTCAAATAAGTTTTCAATTTCTTGCTATTCCTCTTCTCCTTCTGGCACCCCTATGATTTGGATGTAGGAATGTTTAAAGTTGTTCCAGGAGATTCCTAAGCCTCTCCTCATTTTTTGAATTCTTGTTTCTTTTGTTCTGGTTGAATGTTTATTTCTTCCTTCTGTTCCAAACTGCTGCTTTGAGTCCCAGTTTCCTTCCCTTCACTGTTGGCTCCCTGTACATTTTCTTTTATTTTACTTTTCATAGCCTTCACTTTTTCCTTTATTTTGCTACCCTACTTAACTATTTCTGTGAGCATCCTGATTACCAATGTTTTGAACTGTGCATCTGATAGGTTGGCTGTCTCTTCATCACTTCATTGTATTTTTTCTGGAGCTTTGATCTGTTCTTTCATTTGGGCCAAATTTTTTTGTTTCAGCTGTAGTGGAGGAGGGGTCTAAGAGGGAATAATACTGCTTGTTCAGCTCTCCACTGGCTTTCGGTCACTTCTTCTGCTACCCACAAGCAAATTGGGCCCTTCTGGTGCTGATTCCAAGTGGGTGGATTTATGTACGTTCTAGGACTCCGTGGGTCTCTCCAACAAACTCTCCTGTGAGGCTGGGACTTTCTCCTGTGGCCTCAACCCTCACAGGTGTTTTAGTCAGAGGTTTTGAGGCTTTATTTCCCCTCACTGGAACCCTGGGCTGCACAGTCTGTCTTGCTCCTCAGTTGTTCCTCCTGGTTTATCTGCACACAAATGTGGACAGCCTGGTCGGCCAGCTGCTGCCTCACCTTCCCTGGTCCTCCAGCTGCCACCTTGCTGCAAGTCCTCTCTACCCAGGCTGCCCATCTCTGCCCCTCGTACTGGTCTGGATCAATGTTTCTCTTTGACTCCTTTTAAACTGCTGTCAGACTTCCATACAGGTCAATTTTCTGGCAGTTCTGGTTATTTTTTGTCTTTAAACTTGTTGTTGTCCTCCTTTTGGTTGTTCAAGGAGGCAAAGTGTATCTACCTATGCCTCCATCTTGGCCTGAAGTTCTACATACTCCCTTTTAAATAGGAAGGAAAATGAAAAATAATTATTTAGGACACTGTAATTTAAAACATAGGATAATTGAGAATTAGTCCTTTATTTCTTTGTAAAAAAATGTATCAAAATAGGTTGCCTTATTCTTGTGTAACTTGCAGTAGCATTGAGCATGATTTCTCTCCCTTTGCACAGGATAACACTCATGTTTAAGTTTGGATCACCTTCCCACATTTTACCATTTGCATTTTGAGTTTTATCAGATATCTTTGAGAGCTCCTTTAATTTTACTTCCAATTTTATTCTCTCCATCCTTCTTTTTCTTTTTCTGCATTTTCATCTTTCTTGGCCAATTC
Source organism: Carollia perspicillata (assembly GCA_004027735.1). Taxonomy (NCBI): domain Eukaryota; kingdom Metazoa; phylum Chordata; class Mammalia; order Chiroptera; family Phyllostomidae; genus Carollia; species Carollia perspicillata. The sequence goes on from PVKM010003306.1 coordinate 42,869, forward strand.
CCTTTTTTTAATCTGTTTTTGTAAAATTTATGTGGATTTTATCTTTGTGAGACAAGAAAGGAACATACCTTTACATGCTTACTGTCTTTGTATAAACTGAATAACAGATACATAGTGACCAGTCATCGATACATTGTCAAAGAAGTGACATGATTGATTACTGGTCATGATGCACATATGTTATCTGTGTAGTGGTTTGTGGTTTGAGGAGTTAACAGTGGCATTTGTGCAATTATTCTAAATATGCACTACGGTAATTGAAATTTGAACCATGTTTTGGGGGAACTAGTGGTGTTTATGTAAACCAAAGTAACTGAAATTAGTGTTTTGTAACTGTGTGACATGAGCACTCTCTAAATACTGTTAAATGAAAAATGCAAGTGGTTAAAGTCAAAATAAAAAATGCGTAGCCATATTAAATAGTTCTGGGGGGAAATATATCAAATCATTATCTGTGGTTACTACAGAGGTGTTTCTTTGTAGTGTTCTTACACTTTTTCTATACATTTGAGGTTGTTTTATAATAAAAATGAAAATTAAGAAAGTATTAGGCATTCCAGGAAATACTATATGATCAGCACCAATATAAAAACCAGAGAGTGGCCCTGACTGGTATGGCTCTGTGGGTTGGGCGTTGTCCCACAAAGTGAAAGGTCATATGAATGGTGATTGTCAGAATCATCTCTCATTGCTTTCCTTCTCTATATGATCTTAGAGATGTATTCTATATGATCAGTCTTTTTGCAGGATCATGAAATTGTAAAATTTTAGAGGTGGAAGTGTGACCTGAGATAACTTTAGTCCAACCTAATACCCAGAGATTTTAAGAGACTAGTATTGTGATTCTCTATTCGTTGTCTAATGCTCTTCTATTAATATATTTAGTAAATAAGTGGAATGAATAATGCAGTCAACATAAAGTTGGGTCATACTGAAATGGTTAGATAGTGAGGTTTATTAAAGAAGCAAACACAGTAGGCGATAAAATAAAGTCAATAAAGAGGCTTTATTACATAACTAACCTATATTTCACTACTTAACTATGCTGGAACTAACAAAATAGAGAGGGGCATTACTCATTTTTCCCTTATGGACCTAAATTGGTAATTATAATATTTGAAAAAAATAGAATGTTTTAAATTAATAATCTACAGATAATATGAATCAACAAAGAAGTTTATATTGAATTTATAATATGTGCTTTTTAAAAGTTAGACACCATTTCTGGAAAATTCCTTATTAGATACATACACAGAATAACTGATGAATAGAGATGAACAATAGCAGAAGAATCACAAGTTCATCATCCTTGTGATGTGAATAGGATAGGAATTGTGTTCAACTCAACAGCCTGTGTCTTCAGTTCAACCTATCTCTTTTTTTTTTTCAGAAAATTGTTGCTATATAGAAAATTTGAACCTGTTCTATCAGCTCTTCCAATTATTGAAGAGAAACTAGAAATCAAGACTTTAATGTAAAATCTATTAGATTCTAAATACTGGAAGTAGGTTGAAAGTTTTAAAACAAAATGTATTTCTAAGCCAGGTCATCTACACAGTGGGAATGAAAGACTTCTACCACAGAACTTTCAAACTTTAAAATATGCATTTATTTGATAACCTTTGAAAAACTACTCAGTCTTGCCCTAAGAGAGTTTAAGTTTTAATAGTCATAGCATACCATACAAATTAATTACAATACTCTCACGTACTATATTATGGATCATAATAGAATTATGAAGAAAGTATTATGGGAGTTCAGAGAAAGGACACTTTAAATTTATAAAATATCTAAACAGATGTAAATCTTAGATTTTTAATTAGCAACAAATAAAAGCCATGGCAATTTGGGTATTCTACTATACCAATGATTTGCTAAGGAAATTATGAAAGAAAACTGGATAACTAATGGTATAGTATGCAGTGAAGCAGCATTTCAGTGCCCCATAAAATTAATTATGCTGTGAGTGGAATCATACTTTTGTACTTACAGTGATTTGTAGAATGTGTGTATTTATACTACATGGAAGGCTGATAAAATGGGTGTTATCAACATTACTGAAAGGTAACATCATATACTTCTACTATATTAGGGTTTTAATTTAACTTCATGCTTTCTATTAAAAATTACTTACTTCTTGAGGGAACTTTTCACTTTAATGTTCCATGCATTCCTGAAGCAGCTTTCAAAAGTTATTAATACTTCTTATTAAATTGTCAGTGTTAAAAATATATTAAATTTGATAAGAAAAGCCCATCTGTAAGTTCAATAAAGTATCCAAGAATATCAAACCTTAAAAGTGTTTATTTTTTATTAGCTGCCTTAGGACTACAAGGATTTAAGTGTTTTACAAAAACAATAAAAGAGGAGTAATTTGATGGTTTATTTACTCTTTATAACCTTTAGAAAGTGTCATGCTTTTTTTAAAGTGCTTGCTTCAGGCTGTAGTTTTACAAGATGGGCTTAGTATTGGTCAGGCCTCTTCAATTCTTGACCCTGAATAGATTTAGGGACTCAGTTCGTACAGCAGGCACATGTCTAAGCAGCCAAAACTGTAACTGGGTACTTCATTCTCTTTCAGACTCATAATGCACCTCCTATGAAATTATCTAATTCAGTTTCTTATGTTGTATAATAAAATACTAATCACTATTTTAGGTAGCTTTTTGATTTGATTAGCTATAAAGTATTGTAGATAAATATTTCTAATATGCATGGGATAGCCTAAAAGTTCATACTTTAAAACATGTCTTTTCTAATTAGTATTTAAACTACTGTTTTCATATTAGTCAATTTAGTCTATTACAGTGATTTCTGAACTATTAATATTAGAACATTCATAGAAGTTCTTAAAATTATATCTTCCCATCTTAACAAATTTTTAATTTTTTAATTTTTTTAAATATAGTTTTTGAAATGTTCTACCAAATACTCAGAATATTTGTGTATTTAAAATAGGTAATATGATTTTGGGTGGCTTTCTAACTTTGGTAGGATAGGAAGATAAAATTCTGAAGTTTTGAAGGAAAGGAGTATATATCATAATTCATACAGTCCTACAGAACCTACAGTCTTTTTTTTAAATCCATACCCAAGGATACTTTCACTGACTCAGAAGAGAGAGGGAGGAAGAGAGAAATGGGGGAGGGAGGGAAAGAGAGAGAGAGACTGACACAGAGAAACATCTTTAATTTATTCCTATTATTTATTGTATTTTCCGTGGGAACAACTGTAAACCTACTTTTGCCCCACCCTGTATGTACCTACCCTTAAATGTGTATGTACTTATTTCCATTTTCAATATGTTTTGAGTGTAGATATTTATTACTGTTGGCATACATTCCCTTCCTATTCCATGTTGGAAGAATCCTGATTGTGTCTCAGGGTCCACCTCTCACCAAAGTAAGTCAGGTAAATTCTGACAGGTGTTAACCACTCATAAAGGTCTGGTCATTGCCCTGCCAATGATTGGTTTAGGAGTCAGTGTGTTATAGCCAATTAAATAATATCCTTTCTGTCCTTAATGCCTACAGTTAAAGTAGCCAATGGGTAAAAATCCTAAGGAAAATCCCTTGAATAATGGCAAAATGTAAAGATGGGAAGAATCATAGTCCTTGATGACATTGTTGAGTCACTGAAAATTAATTTAGAAGCAAGCGCTCTGCCTTTAGACAAGTCATGTGAGATAAATCTCATTAGCCCAAACCCAATCTCTTTGCGTTTTGTTCTTGTTGCTACTTGCTGCTGAAAGTATTTTAAATGAGACAGCTTTCATGAGGGTTTACCTTGGAATAGCATAGCATAAGTTTGTGTGTATGTGTGTATAATCAAGCAAGGAACATGTAAGAGAGTCATAAGGAAAATATTTCATAACAAAAACATATTTTTGTCTGCCAGTATCCACTCTGATATCTCCCAAACATTTTGTTATGAAAATTGTCAAACATGCAGCAGAACTGGAAGAATTTTACAGTGAACACTCATACACCATTAACATTTTACTATATTTGCATTTTCACAGAGCTTCTCACGTATTTATTCCTCCTTCCCTTTCATTTTTGATGATTTTGGAGTAAATTGCAGACATCAGTGCATTTCCTCCTAAATACTTCAGAATCCATGTCATTAAGCCAAGTTCAATATTTGTTTACAGCTTTTTTCTTCATAGTAAAATTTGCATATAATAAAAGGCATAATCTTAACTGTACATTCAGTGAGTTTTCACAGATGTGTACATTTGTATAGTACAAACCTTATCAAGATATAAAATGTTTCCATCAACCCAGAAAGTTCCCTCATGCCACTTTGAGGCAACCACTCTTTTGACTTTTTTCCATACTGAATAAGTTTTGTTTTTTCTAACATTTCATATAAATGGAATCATACAGTATGTACTCTTTTAGGTAAGGCTTCTTTCACTCATCATAATGTTTTAAATTCATCCATGCATGTTGTGTGTATCAGCATATAGATCCGGTACATATGTTTAAGCATACACCTATTTATTTTGTTTTCTCTGGAGTGATTATAAGTTGTGTTGTATTTTTAATTTCAGTTACTACATTTTATTGTTAGTGTTTAAAAATATGATTGATTTTTGGAGGGTGTTCATTTTATCCCAAGACATTGTTGAATAATTTTATTAGTTATGGTAGATTTTTAAAAAATAGATTCCTAGGGATTTCCTGTATATACAATCATGTCATCTACAAATAGAGACAGCTTACTTCTTAGGTCAGATCTATTTTTTTCTTTCTCTTTCTCTCTCTCCCTCTCCCTCCCCATCTTCTCTTGCTTTCGCACTTCCTGTCTGTCTATTATATATCCATCTCTGCCTTATTGCATAGTTGGAACTTCTAGTAATCCATGAGTCTTGGATTTTTGTTAAATGCATTTTATGTGTCAGTTGATATATGATTATTCTTTTCTTGCATATTATTGATATGCTAAATTTCATCAACTGTTGATCCAGTCTTGCATACCTGGAAGAAATTCTACTTGGTCATGGTGTATAATTTTTTATACATTGGTGGATTCCATTTTCTAATATGGTGTTGAGGATTTTTTGGTCAAAACTTGTCAGAGATATTGGTCTTAGTTTTCTTTACTTGTACTGTCTTTGTCTGGTTTTGGTGTCACAGTAAACAGGCCTCAAAAACTGAGTTGTAGTGTGTTCCTTTTTCTTGTGTTTTTCTGGAAGAGGCTGTGTCAAAGTAGTGTTAATTTAACTTGAAATTGAATTGGTAGAATTGTTCTTTGGTAGAATTGTTCAGTGAAACTGTCTCGCCTGAAAATTTATTTGTAGGAGCTTTTAAGTTAATGATTACAGGTCTCTATCATTTTGGTTGAGGTTTGGTAATTTTTGAAGAATTGGTCTGTTTCTGTAAGTTGTCATATTTATGAGCATATTCTTGTTCATAGTATCCCTTATGAACTTTTCAATGGCTGCAGTATATTTGTACATGGTTTCTTTTAGCTCTTTGAGCATATTTAGAATTGTTGATTTAAAGTCTGCCTAGTAAATCCATTGTCTGCCCTTGCTCAGGGACATTTCCTGTTCATTGTTTTCCCTGTGTGTGGATCACACTTTCCTGTTTGTTTGCATGCTTTGCAATATTCTGTTTAAAATTAGACATGGCCGTTTTGAATATGTGGCAACTCTGGAAATCAGGTTCCTACCCTTCGTCAAGGTTGCTGGTTATTGCCATTGTTTGTTTTTTGACTTTTCTGAAATAATTTTGTAAAGTCTGCAGTTTTTTGTCATATGTGGCCACTGAAGTTATTATGTTCTTAGTTTCGTTATCAGCTAGTGCTTTGTTTGAAAGAGATTTCTCTAAATACATAGAACCAAAAGAAAAAAAAAAAAACACTTCCCTGTCTTCACAGAAACACCTTTCTGTATGTGTGTTGGGGCGCACCTTCAACACAGCCAGGCAGTTTGCGAGTATGACTGTTGTAGTTTTCAGTAGAAGCTTTAGATCTCTCTAGTGATACCTTGTGTTGATCGCTTGGGCTAATTCTGGAGTAATACATTATTATAAATAAAAACAGAGGGCTTTTCTACATTTTCGGCCTTTCCCTTGACTTTGGGTCTTATGAAGTCTAAGTGTCAGGGTGGGGTCTTCACAAGACTTTTGATCCATCCTTCATATTTATGGTGGACCTAGCATGTATTCCTGCCCCTCCTAGAGCTGTTTTAATTTACTAGCTTTCTCCTCCTAGTTCCATGGGTTTCCATGGGTTCTGTCTTGCAGTAGTTTTTATTGTCCTTCCTCCTGTAGATTAGGCTTTTGTTTCATAGGGGAGATGATGAAGACAGGTCTGTCTGTGTAGAGTTTTCAGTGGTGGCTATTGGCTCCCTTTCCTTGCTGTAGAGGGTTTTCATTACTGTCCTTTTAGCTATAGTTTTTTTTGTTGTTCTTTCCCCTACAGATTAAGGTTTGTGGGGTATAGGAGAATAGGGAATATGGCTTATAATTGCTTTTCTCCTCCTGAGACTGTACCACCAGAGAAAGCTTGCTGAGGAATTTTCTCATCCTTCCTTATAAGTACCTGGTGGGTTTCCTGGGGGAAAATAATCCTGATAGAAGGTGTAAATCTCCTTATTTCTGGGGCCCTCAGGGGGTTCACGTTCTTACATTAGCCCGTATTCTGCCCTTAGCAATTTATTAAGTTCTTTTAGCTGAGGTTTCTTATCAGTACTCAGTGGCTTAAGTCTTAGGTAATCAAATTCTGTGATTTGTTCTCTGAGCATGCACCTGAGTCTAGATTTTGTGTGACTTGGTTGGTCCGAGACTTCTTTTCTCTTATGGGTTTGTCTGTTTAATTTGCAATTTATCCAGCTTTTTTCTTGTTGCAATGGTGGGAAGATGTTCTTTTTTTTATCTCTATAGAAAAGAGTTAACCTGGAAAACTTAAAGCCTAATTGTCCTAGCATCTTTCTTCTTCTTCTTGACCTAGGAAGCAGAAATTCAGTATGAAGAGCAGATTGGTAAAATTATTGTGGAGACACAAGAACTGAAATGGCAAAATGTGAGTATTTTTTCCTCAGGTTAGCATTTTGAGCAGCTATTTAGAAATATTTTCTAATCTTTAATTACAAAGTTAGTTTTTAAATTTCCAAAACGCGTATCATTTTAAACAAAGTCTCAAGAAAATTTCAACTAAAACTATTAACATTTGGGCTTCCTGAAAATTGAGAATAATTTTTATTCAGGCTTTCTGATAAGAAAATAGCTAAGAGTAACACTGAGTTTAATGCTGAAATCCATGAACCGTTTCATATTGGAGAAATATATTGTATTATACAGGAGTCAAAATATTTAAGTGAAACCTCAGAACTGTGCCACATTTTGTCACATTACAAATTTCTGAGCTAGTAGAACAACAAATCTGCATCAGATTTTGTGTGAAGCTTAGACATTCCACTGCAGAAACTATTCAGATGATTCGGAAGGCTGCAGCTATGGGCAACTGGTGATTGGCAGCTTCATCATGACAGTGTGCCTACTCACGCATCATATCTTGCTCATGCATCACATCTCGTGCAGAGCTTTCTAGTGAAACATCAAATCACCCAGGTGACTCAGCCCCACTGCAGCCCAAATTTGGCAACCTGTGACTGCAGGCTTTGAAATCACCTTTGAAAGGAAAGAGATTTCAGATTGGCCGTGAGATTCAGGAAAATACAACAGGGCAACTGATGGCGATTGGGAGAACTGTGTGAGGTCCCAAGGCATGTACTTTGAAGGGGACTGCGGCGTCATTGTCCTTTGTACAATGTTTCTTCTCTCTTCTTTAGTAAATGTCTTCCTTTTCCATAGTACTTGGCTGGATACTTTCTGGACAGACCTCATATACGATTGTCTAACCACTATGCTATACACCTGAAACTAATAAAAATAACATTGAATGTAAACTGTAATTGAAAATAAAAAAAAATTAAATGTCCTGTGGTAATATTGTTTTTCTAAGAACTTATTTCTATGAGTTTAAAGAATTATATGTTGCTTTGTGAACATTTGTGCTTAGATAATAAAATTGGTTCCTTTGGAAACTTGAAGGCTATAGAGTGCTTGTATATGAGCAATGTTAATTTTAATAACTTTCGATGAAAGATATTTTCTTGCAAAAAGCTTTGGAGCAAGCCATGTTTAGAGTTTAAAATTTAAACAGCAATGCATTTTATCATGAAGAGCCAACTGGAGGCACAATTACTGTATGCTGATTCCATGACAGTTAAAAAATCATAAATTGGTTTCAAGTTGTATTTCAAGAACATGAAGTTATATATGCAAGAAATGTTTAACTTTTATTTAAGTAGTAAATCCAGTTACAATTTAAAACGGAAAGAGTTTCTAGAATTTATTTTAATTTTTCATCATTTTTTAAAATAGGAAACTCTTCAGAATCAAAAGGAAATGTTAACAAAGCAGCACAAAGAAGCAATGGCAGTTTTTAAAAAGCAGGTAATTTCATAAGGGTACACAAACACTACGGTTTTAAATATTGCACTCCCCCGCATGAATATTGTAAGTTGTTCTCCATATTCAATGAAGGAAAAAAGGTATTACTGAAAGCAGGAAATGAATAAAGTTATTTTGAATCATAATTTATAATAAGTTTAATGTGGTAGAATGAGTTATGGAGAGAAACTGGGAAAACTATTTTTGTTGGAGATGTGTTGTCATCTGTCCTAAAGAAGTTGGGGTAGTGGTGTGTATGCTGTTTCTCTTCTCTCTTTTCTCTGTTTAATTTGAGTATCCTGGGACCTTTCCACATTACTGTTTACCCAAGCCAGATGCAAGTAGGTAAAGGATGAGGGGATGTGATTATCATGCACCAAAGCACTTCATAAATACCATAAGCAACTAAAAAAGACTAGTAGAAAAATAGAAAAAAAGGAAAGAAACATATTTTTAAAGAATTGAATAGCAACTCCTTTGTTATTTTGAATTCTTTAGCTCTTCTTTACAACCTCAAATTTCTTCAGTCCCTAGTTAGAAAATACATGTGTAAGAAATGTGCTTATGGAAAATATCCTTTGGAAGTGTTTTTTCTTACAGCTTTTCCAACAACACTGTTCTTTTTTTTTTTATTCCTTTTTTTGGTCTTTATCTCCATATAGGTATATGTGTTTAGAAAAACAAGTGTATAAAAAGAAATAAATCTATACAATGTAAATCACTAGTGGGTTAAGGTTATTGGTAGTTCACACTGTAGCATAGATTTATCTAAGGAAATGATAAACTTTCTTTCTTTTAGCCTGAAATTGGCCTCTTCAAAGTAATGGGAATTTTAATCAAGGGTAAGGAAGCAGAAGCCTCCTGACAGCATGGTCTTCTCTAGGAGAGAGCAAGTCTTGGTTACCACAGGGACTCCGAGCAAAGATAAGAATATCCAGGAATCTGAGGAATAGAGGAGAACTTGCTCTTGGGCTCTTCTTATTTGTTTTCTGTCTTTTTTTTTTTTTTCTGTAATGAGAAATTTGGAAAATTCCAAAGAAAAATTTTATTTCTTGACAACCTTGCCTAGTATCCTTGTATTGCTTGGATATTTAATTTTTCTTTGGCATGTTCACTTGAGTTTTCCTGATTTAAAATGTCATTATTTATTAGACTGCCAGATGCATTTTAAAAATTTTCGCAAAATATTGTCAATGCAGATACAAGTGGTATTGATTTCATAAAAGTGTGTCCTTAGAAAACATTATGTTATTATTTATGAGTAGATGGCAAATTACTGAAAATTTTAAGAAAAAAGCTTCTGGAAATCAAAACTAAACTTTCAAGGGTGATTGCTGCCTCCTAATCAGTGTGATTTAAATTGTTCATTTCATTTGGTGACAGGTTTTTTTTCAGTTTCATATCTGTTATTATTTTATTTTCTCAATTTGAAAGCATATTCATATTATGTTAAGTTCAAATATAAAGTATATCTGTAAAATATACATATAAAATATATTTGTAGTCTTACCGACCAGTGTTAATCACTGTTAACAGTTTACTTACCTGTATTTTAATTTTTTAAATTGTTTATAGTTTCAGATGAAGATGTATGCTTTGGAGGAAGAAAAGGTATAAATTTTTTAATAATTTAAAGTGTAGTTAAAAATATTTAAGTATCAATTGTTCCCCATAATGGAAAGGAGCATTAGTTATAAACTAATGGACACTATTAATTGCTTAAAATCTTAGAAAAAGAAAGGACTCAGGAGTCACGTTACTTGACCATTGTTGTTTACATTTGAGAATCCTGAGACCTAGCAAGATTACCGAATTTTTCAGACAATAAGATGCACCAGACCATAAGATGCACCTAGGTTTTAGAGGAGGAAAATGGGGAAAAATTTTTTGAAGCAAAAAATGTGGTGATATATTTAATAACACAAATAACATAGGCTGCCGCCTCCCCCACACTCTCTGACCCAGCGAGCCAGGCAAGCTACATTCAGACTGTAAGATGCACCCACATTTTCCACCCAAATTTGGGAAAAAGTGTGTCTTATACTCTGAAAAATCTGGTAAATGACTTGCTGAAGTCGAAGCTCCCATTTTCAAGTGGCAAAGTTGGGACTAGCACCCAGATCTCTTCAGCCCCCAAATTAATGATCTTTTATATTTCTATTAGTATATTTTTAGTACTTTTTCAATGTAATTACCTTCTTTAAAAAATATTAAAATGATAGGGCATTTGGATGCTGACTAACTAGAAAAAAGGACACAGCTCCAAACAATCCTAGAAATTCATCTGACATTAAATATTTTCTCTAGCTAACTAATAGTACGTTCGAGTATTTCAATGAACATATTATTTATGATATTAATAATTTATAGTTTGTTATTTTTAGCAAAAGACCTTTTAAAAATTCTCCCATATCCTTATATTTTTAATGATATATATATAAGGATATATATTTATTCTTGTATCTTATTAATTAACATATTTATTCTAGTTATACAAATTAAATACTTACCATATTTTCCCTGTATAATGTGCTCCCATGTTTTTCACCCAAACTTTCAGGAAAAGAAAATTTTTCATTTTAATTTTTTAATTCAATTATTTATTTATTTATATTTAGATACTTGTTTTTTGTATTATAAAGGAATTTTAGCATTTATTTTTGAACATATTATGGTACAAGAAATTTTATATAACAAATAATTACAAAACACAAGAACAGATACAAGATATTTCAGATACTACCCATGTATAATGTGCACCCTTATTTTTCCCTCAAAAATTTGGACAAAAAAAGTACTCATTATACATTACAAAATATGGTAATTATATAGCATCCATAAATTCTTAGGAATCCTCTACTGATAAAGTGATTTATTGTTATCATAAGATTTTCAGTTTCATTTTATATATATATATATGTGTGTGTGTGTGTGTGTGTACATATATATACACACACACACATACATACAATCTTTTAAAGGACTTACTGTAATTTTATAGTATTTTAAATTCATTAGAAATTTAAGTTGTAGTGCAGATACAAGTGTAAAGCCTGTGAAATATTACATTTAAAGTAGAGATTTTGGTTCTTGAGTGCTTATGTTTCCCCTTAATAATATCATTTACATTGGAAAGTACTGAAATACAGTTTTTTACTTACAGGGAAAATATCAGCTTGCTACAGAAATAAAAGAAAAAGAAATAGAAGGATTAAAGGAAACATTAAAAACATTACAGGTAGAGTAGTAATAAGTATTGTTTAAAAAGTAATTTTGTGTTTTAGCATTGTATCAGTAAAATATCTTTAAATATGTAAGCTAGCAAAGCAAAGCTAACAAAAAAACATATATGATAATATATTAGTACTTTTATCCCTTAGGGTCTTGAATTTCAAGTGGAAGGATTTTAGTTTTTTATTTTAAAAAGAAACATTAAAATAACTTTCATTATTTTTTAAATTTTTTTAAAAAAGGAATCAGTTTTTATTTTTATTTATTTATTTATTTTAAGATTTTACATTATTTATCTTTAGAAGGGAAGGGAAGGAGAGAGGGAGAGAAATATCAATGTATGGTTGCTTCTTGTGCGTACCCTTGCTGGGAACTGGCCAGCAACCCAGGCGTGTGCCCTGACTGGGAATCGAACCACAATCCTTTGGTTCGTAGGCCTGTGCTCAATCCACTGAGGTACACCAGCCAGGGCACTTTCATTATTTTTAAGGTAATATAATTAGATACATACTGTTTTTAATACTTTATAGATGAGGAAAATAAGTCAGGCCTGTATATTATGGCAGATTCACCCACAGTCCTTATGACTTAAAATAACATTAATTGAGTCATTATTATTTACTAGTAATGTGATTATTTTCTGTAAATACAAAGATGAAGAAAACATATTTTGCCTTTGTTCACAGTCTCATAGAGAATATAGAGGTGTACAACTAATGGTTATTCACTTAATATCTGTTGAAGGGCAAAAATCTCTACCCTTGTGGAGTTTACATTCCTTAGGGAAGACATGAAACATTAAGATGAGATTAAAAAATAAAATGAAGATCGTTGGGGGAGAAGGTACTCACATGATTTCAAAGTATCACCATATAGATAACATTAACTACAGAGAGCAAAATATATTTTTACAACAGGAGGATTCTGATGGTCACTACCTAATCAGGTAATTCACACTGTAGCGTGAACTTGTTTAAGCAGATGATACACTTTCTTCCTTTAGTCTGATTAAGGTAGTACAAGGGTTCCCATTTCTCCACATCTTCATGAACAACTTAGTTGGCTTTTTTTTCACAGCCATTCTAATAGCTGTGAGATGATACCTCATTGTGGGCTTGATTTACATTTCCCTGTTGATGAATGATGTCTAGCACATTTTCATATATGTTGGCCATCAGTGTGTCTTCTTTTGAGAAATGTCTGTTCAGGTCCTCAGTCCATTTTTGAATTGGGTTGAGGGTTTTTGTGGATTTTTTTTGCTGTTGTTGCTATTGAGTATATGAATTCTCTCTGTATTTTGGATATTAACCCCTAATCAGATGTATGGTTTGCAGATGTTTCTCTCATTCTGTAGATTGTCTTTTCACTCTGTTGATTATTTCCTTTGCTGTACAGAAGCTTTTTTTATATAATCTCACTTGTGTGTTTTTGCTTTTGTTGCCTGTGCATTTAGTGTTTAATCAAAAAAACAAAAAAAAAAAAAATCATTGCTTAGGCTAATGTCAAGAAGCTCTTTTCCCATTTTTTTTCTTCTGGTAGTTTTACTGTTTCAGGTCCTATGTTTAAGTCTTTAATCCATTTGAGTTGATTTCTGTAATGGTGTAAGAAGTTGTATATGGTGTGAGGTAATAGTCAAGTTTCAGTCTTCTGAGAGTGGCTATCCAGCATCATTTATTGAAGACTGCTCCTCCCTAGTTGTGTATTCTTGGTACTCTTGTTGAAGATCAGTTGGCCATAGATTTATTTCTAGGCTCTTTATCCTGTTCCATTGGTCAATATGTATGTTTTTTATGCCAGTATCATACTGTTTTGATTATTATAGTTTTGAAATATATTTTGAAATCAGCAAGTATGATGCCTCCAGTTTTATTAATCTTGCTCAAGATCGCTTTGGCTATTCAGAGTCTTTTGTGATTCCATATAAATTTTTGGATTGTTTATTCTGTTTCTGTAGAGATTGACATTGTGATTTTGATAGAAATTGCATTGGATCTGCAGATCACTTTGGGTAATATGGATATTTTAACAATATTAATTCTTGCATCCATGAACACAGGATTATCTGTCTTTTCAAATTTCCTTCATCAGTGTTTCATAATATTCTGTGTACAATTCTTTTACCACATTGGTTAAACTTATTTTTAAATATGCTCTTTTTACTGCTATTGTGAACTCAATTATTTCTTTTTAAAAAATTTCCTTTTTGGTTATTTATTTTTAAAAATATTTTATTTATTTATTTTTAGAGAGAGGGGAAGGGAAGGAGAAAGAGTGGGAGAGAAACATCAATGTGTGGTTGCCTCTCATGTGTTCCCCACTGGGGACCTGGCCTACAACCCAGGGATGTGCCCCGACTGGGAATCGAACCACTGACCCTTTGCTTCACAGGCCCATGCTCAATCCACTGAGCTACACCAGCCAGGGCCCTTTTTGGTTATTTTTTTGTTTGTATATAGAATAATTTGTCTAAAGATACTTTTTAAATCCCCCCTTTTGTGCACATGGACAAAAGCTAAGGGGGGTGGAAATGGGAAGGAGGTGGGGAGCACTGGGGGGTGGACTGGGACGGGAGTAAACGACAGAAAACTGTACTTGAATAACAATTAAAATAAAAAAATAAAAATAAATAAATAAATAAAGATACAAAAAAATGAAAGCTTAATAAAAATAAAGTTAGTGTATTAAATATATAAAAAATAAATCCCCCCTTTTGATATAATTATCATTCAAGAGTGTTATTTACTTTCTGTGTGTTTGTGAATTTTGTTACTGCTTTCTTACTGTTACTGACTTTCTTATTGTTACTGGTTGCTAGTTTTATTCTACTGTGGTCAGAAAAAATACTTGGAATGATTTAGTCTTCATAAATTTGTTAAGACTATTTTTGAGTTCTAACATTTGACCTACCCTGGGGAATGTTACATGTGCGCTTGAGAAGAATGCATATTGTTTTGCTGTTATGTGGAAAGTTCTGTATATATCTGTTGGGTCTATTTGATTTATAGTGATGTTCAAGTCAGGTATTTATTGATTTTCTGCCTAGATATGCTGTCCATTATGGAAAGTGAGGTATTAAAGTATTGTATTATTACTGTATACTATCAACATCTCTATTCTGATCTGTTTATATTTGCTTTATACAGGGTCCAACACAAGTAACACCCCCTTTTTATTACAAAATCCTTTATTACAAAACCATAAGCATGTAATTCTGTAACATAACAATATCACATTCATCACACCATATGACATTTTAGATGAAATGTTCAAATTAAAACTATAAATTATTACACCCATATTATTACCCCACCACCCACACTCAAGCAGGTGTTACTTTTCCTGGATCCTGTATTTTTAGAACTCCTAATGTTGGGTGCATATATACTTATAGGTATTATAATATCTTCCTGTTGAATTGACTCTTCAGCTTTATGTAATGACCTTTGTCTCTAAAGACAGTTTTTGATTTAGTCTATTTTGTCTGATGCCCTGGCTGGCATGGCTCATTTAGAGCATTGTCCTATTACCAAGAAGTCACAGTTTTGATTCCCAGTCAGGGCACATACCCAGGTTGCATGTTTGATACCTGGTTGGGCTGTGTACAAGAAGGCAACCAATTGATGTTTCTTTCATCATATCGATGTTTCTCTTTTGTGCTCTCCTACCTCTCCCTGCTCTTCCTTTCTCCCTCCCCCCCTCTCTCCCCTTCCCCCCAAAAGCAGTGAAAAAAATGTCTGTGAGGATTAAAAAAAGTCTGTTTTGTCTAATTTAAGTATAGCTACCCCAACTTTCTTTTGGTTATTATTTGAGGTATCTTTTTCCTGCTTTTACTTTCAACCTATGTATGTTCTTAAATACGAATCGTGTTTCTTGTAGATAGTATGTCACTGGCTCTTGATTTTTTTTAAAGATCCATTTGACCACTATTTGTCTTTTGATTGAAGAATTTAATACATTTAAAGTAATTATTTATGTGTGTAATTATTATTTTATTTTATTAATTGTTTTCTGTCTGTTTTGCAGTTGTTTTATGCATCTCTTCCCATCTTTTGTTATTTT